>NW_019104578.1:130800-183580 GCF_001995035.1 Momordica charantia
AAAAAAAAAAAGGAAATGGGCCAGTCTCTTTATCCAAGATAGAAGAGGGAATCCAAACAAAGGCTCTGCCAATCAGAAAGCTTTCCCACCCCAAAGCTGAAGAATCCTTAAAAAAATGTCTCTCAGAGCTGCCTCTTTTACAATATAAATAAAACCTTTCATCCATTGCCAAAACACAAAACCAAACATGAAGTCTACAATTACCTCCTTAGCTTATATTTTTGTTGTCTTGTCTTTTGCATCGCTGGCTTCTGCTTTCAACCGTGAAGGTTTTATCCATTGTTTTTCTCTTCATTCTCCCAATAGCTCTGATTCAATTTCAAACATTATTTACACTCCAAGGGATCCTTTGTACTCTTCAGTTCTGAACTTCACAATCCAGAACCTAAGATTCTTGGATGACTCAAATCCTCAAATAATCGTAACTCCATTTCAAGCTTCCCACATTCAAGCCTCCATCATTTGCGCAAAAAATAATGGCTTTCAGGTACGAATACGAAGTGGTGGCCATGACTACGAGGGTCTTTCGTATCTCTCTGACGCTCCTTTTCTCATTGTTGATTTGATAAACCTTCGGTCAATCGATGTCGATGTGGAAAAAAACGTCGCATGGGTGCAATCTGGAGCCACTATCGGCGAGCTCTACTACAGAATTGCAGAGAAAAGTAAAACCTTAGGGTTCCCAGCTGGGCTTTCATCGACAGTCGGCGTTGGCGGGCACTTTAGTGGCGGTGGCTACGGTTTGTTGATACGAAAATTTGGTGTCGCTGCCGATAACGTGATTGATGCTTACTTTATTGATGCCAATGGTAAGCTCCACGACCGGAAATCAATGGGGGAAGATGTGTTTTGGGCCATTAGAGGAGGAGGAGGAGGAAGCTTTGGAATTGTTCTAGCATGGAAAATAAAGCTCGTCCCAGTTCCACCAGTGGTGACTATTTTCAAAATCACAAAAAACTTGGAACAAAATGCCACCGATCTAGTCCATAAATGGCAATACGTGGCCAGTAAACAAGACGAGCGACTTATCCTCAGAATCTTATTAGATGCCATGGACTCGAGCAACCAGCAAAATGAAAAAGGGATAGTTCTAACAGCAACTTTTAAAGCCTTTTTCCTTGGAAGAGACGAAGAGCTTCTTTCCATCATGCAAAAGACTTTTCCTGAGCTAAGGGTGACGAAAGAAGATTGTATAGAAATGAGCTGGATTGAATCGGTTCTCTATTTTGCGAAATTACCTTTAGATCAGCCAAATACCCTTCTCGATAGGGGTTTTGCTCTCAAGGGCAGCTACAAAGGCAAATCCGACTATGTAGAGGAGCCAATCTCCAAAGCTGGGCTTGAGGGTATATGGGAATTGTTAAACGAAGAAGGACTCCAATTTGCACAATTAGATATTATACCTTACGGTGGAACAATGAACAAGATTTCTGAATCAGAGATTGCCTTTCCACATAGGGCTGGAAATCTTTACAAAATCCATTATACAGTGTCTTGGGGAGGAGGCGAAGATATTGCACAGAGACATATTAGTTGGATCAATAAGTTTTATGATTACTTAACTCCTTTCGTTTCAAAAAATCCGAGGACTCTATATGTCAATTATCGAGACCTAGATGTTGGAACAAACAACAAAAATGGGTACACGAGCTATGAGCAAGCAAGTATATGGGGAGTTAGATACTTCAAGGGTAATTTTAAGAGGTTGGTGAGCATAAAAACTAAGGTTGATCCTTATAATTTCTTTAGGCATGAGCAGAGCATTCCTTCTCTGTTACCTTGGTGGACGAAGGAGGGACATGAGATGTTTTGAGATATGAGCTTTGGAAGAATGTCTGATTGACCCATTAAATGGATGTTTTCAACTTTTGGTTCATAGTTTATGCTTTAATAAAATTGCTACTTTCCTTTGCAGGTAAAAAAAGAAAAAAAAAAACTACCTTTTATTCTTCAAGTTCATGTATGATCAATTTGTCTCTGGAAGACAACTAACATAAAAAAAATGAAATTTATCATAATTTGGTTCTTCAACATTTTGTATTTGTTTGTGTTGATGCGTGGATTTTGACCCTCTGATTCTTCTTCTCGTACACACCTAACTCGATGATAAGGGAACCGATACTTGCAAAACCAAAACGATCTAAATCGGTGTGACCTCAGTCACACAGGCTCCGATGCTTAAGTTAGCAAGGGAGAGTTGAGAAAACAGTGAGCTAAAGATAAGTCACTTGCCTCCATAGGGTTAGGCTGCACTGCTATTTATAGATGTGAGGGTGGTTTCAGAACCTTCTCTAGTCGAGCCCTAATTTGGAGTTACGGCCCTGAATAGGTATGCTTAACCTACTGATGTAGATCCGAGCGGAGGATGCCCACATAGTACCTTGGCCCAAAGGCAAAGGTGAGAAGTAGGCACCTCGGCACCGAGGTGGGGTTGGCGCCGGCATTAGGTCGTCCTATGGGCCGGCCCGTTACGTCGTTGGCCGGTCTCCCCTAGTTAATGATCTCGGGCTTCAACTACTTGTCTCGTTTTGGGTCGTTTTTGTTCTCTATAGCAATGGCCCCCACTCTCAAAATAGAAGACGAATAATTGTGTCAAGATCTTTGTTTTGAGAGTACCTGTCGCTTGTCGTTACCGCAAGATCATTCTATAACATAGCCTAATTTATATGTATATCAGTGGCTAATAATGTCAATGTTTCTAACGCACAAGGCTTCTACCAAAAGCTTTTGATCCAATTTTGGATTTTAGCTGCTTGGTTCCTGCCACTGGTTTTGGGCCTTGAGCTTGTCGATACTATTCATGAATTGGAAATTTTTTCCAATTTTCGTTGACCACAATCAAGTCTCCAGAGCCTGGTTTTATTCTCATCTGAGTTTAAACCATTTACTTTTGGCTTTGGGATCTAACTTTAACAGAACTAATGTCGATACCTCTGGATTTCTAACTTGCCTGGCTTTTTATGCCAAACAATTTTATATCCTATATTTTTCTGCTTTAGTTTTGACCATGCTAAGCCATTACTGGCTTTTTGCCTGTTTGGCTTGCTTCTAGGTCCGTCCCAATTTTGAGTTTCTTGACTGGTCGTAGATATGTAGATATTCATATGATGCCCCCTACTTGAGAAATTTATTTCAGAATTAACATAAAAACTCAAGTATCACGTCGAATGTCGAAAACTTTATTAGTAGGAAGATCGTCCTGTCGAAGATTTAGTTACAACAATGTTAGTTGCTCCAAATAATGGAAAGACATAAAAATATCTAGAAATATGTTGAACTAGTGGCAGTATCTTTTGAGGTGCTGAGCGTGTCATGGGTGTAGTAAGGCCTTCCCATGTTGGTCTTCTAGAGCATAAGTGTATGTTCGCACTACTTTAGTGACTTTGTATGGGCCCTCCCATGTTGGCCCGAACGTCCCGCTAGTTGAATCTTTGGTATTAGGTATAATCTTTCTTAACACCATATCGCCTTTTTTAAAGTCACGTTTCTTAACCTTCGAGTTGTAGTAGCGAGCTATTCGATTTTTGTATTCAGCCGTTCGTAGTCGTGCTGTTTCTTGATGTTCTAATAGGTTGAGGTTGAGTTGTACGGATTTGTTGTTGTCAAGTAGATTGAACTACTCTACCCTTGGGGAGGGGAGTCCAATTTCGACTGGTACTACCACTTCAGAGTCAAAATGATAGTGAAAACGGTGTTTCTCCTGTTGAAGTACAAGGTGTTGTTCTGTAGGCCCATAATGCATTGGGAAATTCCTTTACCCACATCCCTTTGAACTTTTATAATCTGGTCTTCAGAGTTCTTTTGATGATTTTGTTGACTGCTTCAACTTGCTCATTAGCCTACGGATGTGCTAGCGAGGAATAGATATGCTTAATGCCCAACTCCCTGCAAAATTCTCGAAAGGCAGCATTGTCGAACTGCTTCCCATTATCACTGATAATGGTGTAGGGTATTCCAAAGTGGCAAATTATCTTCTTCCAGATGAAGTCGATGACCTTCTTCTCAATAATTGTAGCTAGGGCTTTGGCTTCGGCCCATTTAGTAAAATAGTCGACTGCCATTTGGTCTAGCCCTTTCCTAGTGGGAGGGGCCCTATAAGGTCTATTCCCTACTGAGCAAAGGTCCAAGAACTCATTATGCTTGTTAGAGGCTCTGGCGGTTGCCTAGGTACTGTTGCAAACCGTTGGCATGTGTCACATTTTTTCGTGAATTGCTTCGTGTCGTTCAGCATGGTCGACCAGTAGTACCCTTGTCGAACTATTTTGTGACTTAGGGATCGTGCTCCAGTATGGCTCCCACAAACGCCCTCATGTATGTCTTTCATGACGTAGTCAGCTTCGTCGGGCGTTAGACATTTTAAAAGCGGCAACGAGTAACCTCTTTTGTACAGACTGTCATCTTTAAGCACATATCTGGCTGCTCATCGTTGTAGCTGCTAGGCCTCTATCTTTTCAGTAGGCAGGATCCCATCTCTCAAATATTTGATCAAAAGGCTCATCCAGTTTTCTTCTAGTTGCCCTTGTTCCTCGATATCCATTGCTTTCTAAGCTTCTATACTTGGCTCGGGTAGAATCTCAACTGGTACAGCTCTTCCTAGGTCGATTTCATAAGCTGTAGCTAGTCGAGCTAACGCATCTGCGTTGACGTTTTGAGCTCGTAGAATTTGTCGAATCTCATATTTTAAGAACTGGTTGAGCTGGTTTCTTACCTGTGAAAGGTATTTCGCCATTCGCAGTTCTCTAGCCTGGAACTCCTCTTTCACCTGACCGAGGAGTCATTGTGGGTCGATACTATATACTTGAGGTTCTGTTGGTGTTAATTCTGCTATAAAGTCTGCCATGGCCTGCCTTTTCATGGCAGTTCTTGGCTTATAGTGCATGTCGTATTCGCTGAGCTCCACAGCCCACTTTACCAGTCGCTCAGAAGTGTCTTGCCTTTGCAAGATCTGTCATAAGGGAAAGTTGGTGAGGACAATTATTCTGTGAGCTTGGAAATACGGGCGTAGTCTCCGAGCCCTAGCGACCAGTGCTAATGCCAGCTTCTCCATTTGCGGGTATCTAACCTCTGCATCTACCATTGCTTTGCTTGTGTAGTGGATTGGAGACTGTCGTCCATCTTCTTCCTTTATCAAAGCGGAACTCACTGGAGTGTTGGATACAATTAAGTATAAGTAGAGTTCATCACTCACGATCGGCTTTGAGAGGAATGGGGCTGCCCCCAAGTACTGCTTCAGCTCCTTAAAGGTAGCTTCACACTCTTCCGTCCATTCAAATTGCCCTTTCTTCCTCAGGATTTTGAAGAATGGCAGGCACTTGTCAATTGAACGGCTAACAAATCTGTTGAGTGCTGCTATCCTTCCGTTGAATCCCTGTAGCTGCTTTAGAGTTCTAGGTGGATTCATCTCCAGAACAGCTTTGATCTTATCTGGATTGGCTTCGATTCCCTTTTGGTGGGATTCAGCTTCATCTTGTACTTTTGCAAAACGTCGAATGCTCATGCCAAATGCTCTTGTGTCGCTCGTTCTTTCGACTCTTTACCAACATGTCGTCTACGTAGACTTCCATATTTTTGCCGATTAATTAAGGCTGCAAACATCCGATTCACCATTCGTTGGTAGGTTGAACCCTAATCCTCTTATGGTTTACATTCGTCAAGTCCTTGATCATAGAATGGGCCTCACGCTGTACTATTCAAGGCTGAGACCAAGTTGACTCGGACTGGGCTTGCATAGGGATCGGGAATCACTCGAGAGGTTCTCGACCACTCACTACTCGGCGCCGACCCCGGGTCGGCCACGGTCAGTTTGGGTCGATGAGCCCCGACCCGCTTACCTCCCTCCAAGTCGCTCCTTCTTCGACTCTCTTTCCTCTTTTCGGTTGCTTAGCTAATCTCTATTTTCTCCCTATAAGACATAGAATAATCTTTCTTTTGTCTCACGTCTTCGATTAAGATGAAAAATTAATTATATGGTCAAATCCCAAACCACGATATAATATAATATAAGGATTCTTTTCTTTTAAAAAAATATACTATTTTTTAAAATATTTCATGTGTGAAACTATTTTTAAAAATAATGCATTTTATTTGGTCAAAGACATTTTCTCCATAAATTTTGAGAGTTAAAATTAAGAGAAAAAAAAGTGGAAATGAGAAGATTTTAAGGTATGGGATTGTCATGACTTAAAGAATTTAAAAATGAAAAATCTACATATTCAATCAAATTATAAATAGCTGCAATTTGAAAATTTCCTGTATATTGCATCCCCAAATATGAAGATATACTTTCTAAAAAGAATGGGTTGGAGGTTCCTTTAATTCCTTCAACATTTTCTTTGGAACTTCTCATTAATGGAACTAGATTATCAGAGAGTGAGGTTTACCCATCTTCAGTTGATCTCCATCCATGACGGATTCTTCAATCTCCAGAGGGTGTCCTACGATTCTCTACATCTAATAGTCCTCCACAACATGTTATCAATGCAAGAAGAAAAAAATTAAAGTATATGCTCAAATTAAAAATAAAAAATAAAAAATAAGAAAACGTGTTCGCATATAGTCATTTGAAGAGACATTATATAAGTCCACGTATTAATATCTTGAGAAGATAGCATATGAGTGGACCAAATAAAAATACGTTATTTTAAATCTCTTTCCAATCACTCTTCCATGGTTGGAGCTTTCCCTTTAATGTTCCATTAACATTCCACCCTAACATAAGGACTTAGGTAGATACTATCATACATCGCAAGACGGTGGCCACAATCACAAAAGTATGCTTGAATTTTTATAAAGAAAAACAATATACATGGTCACATGTAGTCCTTTGAAGAGATAGGCAGGTCCACACGTATTCGTCTCTTTAAAAAACGAAGGTCAAGGCAGCATGAAAGCCTTTTTCACTATTCCCTCTTGGTCTCAAATTTTGTTCAATCTCCATCTAGTCTAGTCACCCTCCAATTGGCTCTAAAGTCATCTCGTGAACCACGTTGGGACAGAGAGACAAAAAGACAAGGAGAGAGAAATCTTGAGACCAATTAATATTTGTCCGTACACACATGGAATGATGTTGACAGAATAATACGGCTGTAGACAAATTATATTGCCTTTTTTTTTTCACTAAATATTGGGATATTCCCAAGGATTGACTTAAATTAGGAGATAAGATTCGTTTTTTAAGAAAATTTGCTATTCTAATCTCCGCAACATCATCCTATAGCAGGAAATTACTTCTCATGTCCTTACTTATCTCTTTTAGTTACAGCGTAATGACAATGATAGAGATGACGATAAAGAATAACGATAATGGTAACAATAACGATAGTTTATATTAGCAACATACTAACTTCCAATTTAATCAAAATAATTAACATAATAATGATAATAATAACGATAATGATAGGGATAGCATAATAGTGGACAACAATAACGGTAACGATAGCATAATAACAATAACGGTAGCGATAATGATAGTTTAAAACTTTCAAAAACTTTTCTTAATTATTACTTATTTTTCTCTTTCAAATTTTTTTTCCAAGTATGATTCCTCATTTTTTTTCTTTCAATTTTTTTTTCTAATTCTCATTCTTTATTTTTCTTTCAATTCTATCTTGATCTTTACATTTATCTTTACCGCTACTTATATCTATACTTGTATCTCTACATCTACTTATGTCTATATCTTATCTTTCTCTTTCAATTTTTTCCCAACTTGAGATTGGAGGTAGAGATACGGGTCGTGGTAGAGGTAAACAATTAAGAAAACGTGAGAGAAGCAAAAAGTGGATATTTCAAGTTGGGGAAAAAATTAAATTTTGATTTTGGTCCATTAATTTTATTTTTAATCTCATTTTTCTATCACAATTTGAACATAGTGCTACATTTAATATATTTCTTAAAATATAATGTAACAATTACTTTTATACTAAAAGATTTTAGTTATGTAAAGAATTTGTGATAAAATTTTGTAAAGATGGACTCAAATGATCTCTTTTCACGATTACATAGACCAAAATAAACATTTTGAAAGTATATAGACTAAAATGAATCAAAGTTAAAAGTATAAGGACCAAAATGAACATTTTGAGAATACGACTAAGGAGAATACGTCACGTCATACATCAATCATGCTCAATTTATAAAATATCTAAATGTGTGCTTGGTTAATTGTTTTTTTTTAATAATAAAATGACGTATTTATGATTTATCTATATAGTCTGCTTTTGAGCATAATTTTTATAACTTTGATTTTGATTTTGGCTGATGCTAAGAAATTTTGCAACTTGAACATAGATAACTCTCGACTAATTAATTTTTCAAATTTAACAAGTTTATCCTGCAGCTTCTCCAAGATGGTTTAATGGGTCTTGAAAATCTTCATGAGAATGAAAGCTTTTTAATCTCTTGAAATTCTGCTGCTAATGGCTGGTTTTGGGAGGGAGAGGGAATTTGGAGTTTTAAAACGAGCTGCAACAATGGCATCTTATTAATAAGTCAACAAAAAAAAAAAAAACAACCAGTTTAGAGAGAGCCATACGCACATATTCGTAAGGTTGATCTCAAAATCATTTGGCGATGAGAAGAGTAGCTCGTATCTATTATAAATCATTGTTAAGTCCTCTATCTTTTCAACGTGGAACGCCCTTTCAAAATCGTGACTCTTTTGACTCATCGATCTTGGTCGGATTTCACTTTTGGATCAGATGCTTGTTTGAACGTTTTAGACTCTGATACCATATTAATATTTACGAGATTCCGTATCAAAATTAATTGGCAATAAAACAAGTTCTTCATGTCTATTATAAACTCTTGTCAAATCTCTTATTATTTATTTATTTATTTATATATACTTCAAATTGTGCATGATTTGATTATAAAAATTTGAGAGAGAATAAGAGATTAGAACACAACGAAAAAAGCTAAGAGAGAGAAGAAGAATGATTATAATAAGAGAGAATAACAAGGAAGAAAAGTATGAACGATTAAAAGAAGGGTAAATATATGATTTCACCGAAGAATAATATCAAAGATATAAAAATATTCTCTTGAAAGGACGACATACGAACCGACAACGTGTTGTTTTAAATTTCTGTCGTCACTCTCAAATTAGATTTTAGTGAGATGTGAATTGACGTTGGGAGAGAGAGAGAGATACACGAATCATGTTGAGCCTGTCGCTAAATATTGCATATATGTGTTGAAATAAAACAAGGCCAAATTTACCTTTTTGGTGAAGTGAGAATAAAGCTACACCAATATAAACTAAGATATTAATTTACGGTTAAAATATTATTACTTTTAATATTTTTTGTTAATTTTAGTATTTATACTTTAAAATGTTCATTTTGATCCACGTACTTTTTTAAAAAAGTGACAATTTTGATCGATTAATTTATTATAATCTCATTTTTTCTATCATAATATGAATGCAATATCATGCTCAATCTATTTCTTGAAATATTTCTTAAAATGTAACAATTACTTTATACTAAAAGGTTTCAGTTATGTGAAGAATTTTTGTTAAAATTTTGCAAATATGAACTCAAATTATCACTTTTTAAAAGTACAAGATCAAAATTAATATTTTAAAATTACATAGACTAAAATTAACCAAAGTTAAATCATGGAGGCCAAATTGAACCAAAACTAAAAGTAATTTAAAATTTTGTATTGGGATAGAGGCAAATTTTGGGGTTTTGGACGGAGTAGCCTTTTCTCCTCATGGCAGAATTGATTTTTACCCCTCTTTGAAAATCCAAATTTTCTAATATTTTGATTATGTCATTGTTGTGAAATGATGTATTTACTCTTCCCCATCGTTTATTCTTTCTCAAATCAGTTCTTCACTCCCAAATAAATTAGGAAAATTGCAGTGGGTAGCAAAAAATCTTTTATGTATTTCAAAATATGTCACCTGTTTTTCAAATTTCCAAATATAACAAAAATTTTCACTTATATCAGTAGTATATTAGATGTATATCATATACATATTTGCACAGACACTCATATCAGTAGTATATTTAATGTATATCACATACATATTGTAAGTATATCGGACACTCATATCAGTAGTATATCAGATGTATATCATATACATATATGATCAGTAGTCAGATATATTACAGATATATTACAAATATATTACAGATATAAATCATTTGGATAAAGTTGTCGTTTTGAAATTGAATCTCCATTTTTCTTTTAAAAAAAATTGCTATATTTGAAAAAATTAAATATGGTGACTATTTTGTTAATTTTACTAAATGTTTTTGCCATCACATTCATTAAAAATAAAAAAGTTTGCAAAAAATTATTCTATAATCTCTTCTTCTCTGCTCTTTCAATTTACATAATCTTACTAAAACAAAAAAAAAAATCACTCTTCTTCTCCTTTAGTAAAATTATAAAACAAGGTAAAAAACAAATATCATTATGTTCCTTAACCTTAACCCATAACCCCTATATCCCTCTAAAACATAAAAAATAAAAAATTGTTTTGAAATTCCTCCTCAACCTAAGTAATTCTCTTTCTTTAAAAGAAAAACCAAAATATATTTTTTCGTCTCTCTTCTTTAGATCCCTTTCTCTCTCCAAAAATAAATTTCCTTTTTTTTAATCTTTCCCTCTCCTCTTCCCCCTCTCTCTTCCTCACACCTCCAATCTCTCTAAAGAAGCGTGGAACAGATTGACAAACGATTGATGCAAAAAAAAAAAAAAAGTGTGTATATATATATATTTTACCGTTTATTTATTTCTCTTTTGTTGGAATTGTAAGGTAATTACCAACAAAGTCCCACATTGGTTAGAGAACGAAATGATATGAATATGTAAGATAGGACAATTATTTCATTGATATGAGGTCTTTTGGATGAAACCAACAACAAGCCATAGCTCTGCACAACGATTGCTAGTATGTTATAGGCTTGTGATTTTCTGTCCTATAGTATTTTGCCATGTTCATTGGTTTTTAGAAGAAAAATTAAAGCATGTTTAGATTTAAAAAAGAAAAAATTATATATGATCACATGAGGTAGATCTACGGATTCATGAGTGGACCACATAAAAATGTACTATTTAAAAAAAAAAGAAATAGTTCGACAAATAAAATATTTTATAAGTAATTTCAATTTTAGTAAATATTTAAAAAGATATATCCTAATATGGATGGTGGGAGTTTTGAGTGGCCAAGTCTTTTCCATTATTTTGTTTTGCTTTCGTCTTTATTCTCTTGGCTTCATCACAACTTTTTGGCAGCAAATTCCACCCACACAAACATGAAGATTTTCCTTAATCTCTCTTTAATCACTCTCTAATTAGTTTTAAATTCATTTCTTGAATCACATTGGGAAAGAGAAAAAGAAATGAGATTAAAGCTGAATAGTGCATAATGTGTTGAAAAAAAAAACATTATTAATTTACCCATCGAAGATTCATAAGTGTGGTAAATTACATCAGGCCACAACCTTTTAGAAACAAAATATTTTATATAAGACAAAGTTTATGTTTTGATGGGTGATAATAAAGCTAGAACTATTCAAACTAAAATATTAATTTAAAATTTTGTCTTAGGAGAAAGAAAAATGTTGTATTTGTGTGAAATCCTTTTTTTTTTCCTTTTTAAATAATATCTATTATATTCTATTTATTTGGACGTGAATCACGTTGAGGGCCCCAGATACTCTGGATGGAGAGAGATAAAGAAAGGACAGAGAGAGGCTATACTTTACATCATACATTAACCACGTTCAAATTATAAAATATCTAAATTCATGGTATTAAATATTCTCCACACACGTAGAGTAAGTCGACAATTTCATCATATTAAAAAAAAAAAATCGATAGAATAGGAAAAATATAAACAAAATGTTATTAATATACACTATTCATTTTAACTTATTTATAAATAAAATAATATTTATGTGTTAATTTAAATATTTTTACTATTTTTTCTTTAATTTCTCTAATTTTTACAAAGATATTTTATCGATATTTTCATGAAATTGAGATCTCGATATTTGAAACGATATCGATATTTAAAACTTTTATGTGTATTTATGTGTACATTTTAAAATTAAAAAATTTTAAATAAATCGTCATGTTTATATACATCAACAATTTTTTAATTCTACAGATATGGACATAATTTACAAATCACGTGGAGAGATGGAGAGACAGAGACTGGACAGAGACATTAAAGAAAGGACAAGGATAGATATGTAAAGTCAACATCAACCGGGTGCAAATCATAAAATATTGGTCCACATTTCCACTACGTTTAAATATATGAGAACGTTAAAAGTGGACATGAAAGTTAAATCGACATTTCTATCGTATTACATCAAATTGATCTAGTAAAAATTATCAACAAAATATCAATAAAATATTATATAATATTAATATTATAAATTTTTAGTTTATTTATAAATAAGAAACTGTTTATGTGTTAATTTAAATATATTTTATGATTTTTTAATTTCTCTAACTTTTAAAAAAATATCCATCAACATCGACATTTGTTCGATATTTCCATGAAATTGAGATCTCGACATTTATTTCGACATCGACCTTTAAAATTTTGATGTGTACTCCATTTTAAAATCAAAAGTCTAATAAAAAAATTTAAAAATATCCTCATATTTGTAAATATAGCAATAATTTTTTTAGTAGATTGTGGAAAAATTTATGAAACAAAATTTATACTTTTTTTTGTTATTTCGATTTTGCCCTTGTTATTTCAAAAACTGAATGCAACTAATTTCACTAAGGTAACTAATATATAAATAGTGTAGATACTATATTTGTCCAATTTATTTATTTATTTTCTTTTGTATCCCTCATTTTCCTTTAATAATAAATAATCCACTAAAAAAATAAAAATAAAAATAAAAAACAGACACCAATAAGCTTTCTTAGGATCGGTTTGATAATCTTTTCATTTCTTATTTCTCATTTTCAATTTTATTAAGAAATCTAAGTATTTTACAACTATTTATGTTTCTTAAGATAAATTTTTATGGAAATAACAAAAACCAATTTTTTGTTTCTTATTCTGGCATTCCACCAATTTTTTCTAGATTCATTCTTATAATTCTTTAATTCATGTGAGCTGAAATCCTACCCTTCTATTTTTCTTTATTAAAAAGAATAAAACATTAAAAAAAAAAATTGAAAATGTTAACAAAGTGGCCTACTATCTTATAATCTCATAAAAGCCCTTCTTCTCCGTTCTGCAATCTTTCTGGTCCAATCGCCGTAGAAGAATTTCAGCCTCAACACCCTTCAAAATTATCTTTCCCAATGCTCCCACAAAAGAGAGCCACCTCTTTTATAAATAGCAGCTTTCATCCATTCCCAAAACACAAAACCAAACATGAAGTCTCCAATTACCTCCTTAGCTTATATTTTTGTTGTCTCATGGTTTTCATGGGTTGCTTCTGCTTACAACCAGGAAAATTTTATACATTGTCTTTCTCTTCATTCCCTCAACACCTCTTCAATTTTGAATATTATTTACACTTCAACTGATCCTTCGTACTCTTCAATTTTGAACTACTCAATCATGAACGAAAGATTCATGGGTGCTAAAACTCCAAAGCCTCAAGTAATCGTGACACCATTGCAAGTTTCCCACATTCAAGCATCCATCATTTGCGCAAGAAAGAACGGCTTTCAGATTCGAACAAGAAGTGGTGGCCATGACTACGAGGGTATTTCTTATGTTTCTGATGTTCCTTTTGTCCTTGTTGATTTCGTAAACCTTCGGTCGATCGACATTGATGTAGAAAGAAAAGTTGCATGGGTGCAATCCGGAGCAACCCTTGGCGAACTTTACTACAAAATTGCAGAGAAAAGCAAAACTTTAGGGTACCCAGGTGGAGTTTGCCCGACAGTTGGAGTTGGCGGGCACTTCAGCGGCGGTGGCTATGGTGTTATGCTACGAAAATTTGGCCTCGCTATTGATAATGTGATTGACGCTTATCTCGTTGATGTTAACGGTGAGCTCCACGATCGAAAATCGATGGGGGAGGATGTGTTTTGGGCCATTAGAGGAGGAGGAGCAAGCTTTGGAATTATTCTTTCATGGAAAATAAAGCTTGTTTCAGTTCCATCGGTGGTGACTGTTTTCACAATTAAAAGAAACTTAGAAGAAAATGCCACCGATTTAGTCCATCGGTGGCAATACGTGGCCAATAAACAAGATGATAGACTTGTCATCAGAATCATATTAAGTGGCATGAAGTCAAGCAATCACCAAAATGGAAAAAGACTATCAATTGAAGCATCTTTCAGCTCCTTGTTCTTAGGAAAAGTTGAAGAGCTTCTTCCCATCATGCAAAGGACTTTCCCTGAACTTGGGATGACGAAAGAAGATTGTACAGAAATGAGCTGGATTGAATCCGTTCTCTATTTTGCCGACTTCGAACCTAAAAGACAGCCATTAGATGTCCTTATCGATAGGAGTTTTGCTTTTCGAGGCGTCTTCAAAGGCAAATCTGACTATGTAGATGAGCCAATTCCCAAAACTGGGCTCATCGGTTTATGGGAATTACTCAACCAAAAAGAAGTTCAATTTGCACGAATGCATCTTATCCCTTATGGAGGAAAAATGAATGAAATTTCTGAATCAGAGACTCCCTATCCACATAGAGCTGGAAATCTTTACAACATTCATTATGTGGTATCTTGGGGAGGAGACGAAGATATTGCACAAAAACATATAAGTTGGATCCGTAAGCTTTACAATTACATGACTCCTTTCGTTTCCAAAAATCCGAGAGGTGCATATGTCAATTACCGAGATCTAGATCTTGGAATAAACAACATAAATGAGTACACGAGCTATGAAAAAGCAAGCATATGGGGACTTAAATACTATAAGGATAATTTTGAGAGGTTGGTGAGCATAAAAACTAAGGTTGATCCTACTGATTTCTTTACGAATCAGCAGAGCATTCCTTCTCTTTTGTCATCGAAGAAGAGGAGAGAACATGAGACGTCTTGAGATATGATTGGAAGAAAGCTGGCTCATTAATGAATGGTATGGTGAACCATGTCTTTTTCTTACTTTGGTTTACTTAATAAAATTGCTACCTTTGTACTTTCATATATGATCAATTTGTTTTTGTATTTGAGCATTAAACACATATTTCCTACTTTCTCTTCTTCAACTTTTTGTATTTGTTTTGCAATTTGGATCTTTTTTTCATCTTAAACCTGTATAATTTTTCGACAGTTATTTTTTCTATGAAATATATTTTTTTTCAAGCATTACGAGGATCGAGACTTCAACATATGACCTTTAAAAAAAAAAAAAGAGATGCATCAATCATTGAATTATATGTATACACTTATATTTGACTTTATGGAATTCGTTTTGATTTTCTCCATAGACACCAAATGTTATATAAAGTTTCAAATTGAAAGGTTTCTTTCCTTTCCAAACTCGAAGTTGTAATTCATTTGTAAAAAGAAAATTACTTGATGCGGAATTGGGTCACAATACACAAAATAATGGCTCATGTGATGTACCCATCTGCATAAAAGTTTCCTTCAAATACGGGTAATATGTTATATATAGATACATGCATATAATGACAAAACCAAAAAAACAAAAAAAAAAGTATACAAAATTTTCCTCGAAAATTGTGAATACCAAAATATTATAGGTGTCAAAGGTTGAATAAATAGCATAGAATTGAACTTTCATCCTTTTTCGTTTTTAATTTTTTTGTTGTTTTTTTTCTCATTTTTATTCTATTTTAATTTTGCAATAAAGAAGAGGTTGTGAGCTATGCTTACCATTCAAATACCATAAACTCACCAAACTAATTCTTAAAAAAATGTGCCTAACATACCTAAATTAGATTCTATTTTATTTAGTATGCTATCATAATTATAGCTCATACTATTTCCAAGAAAACTACTACTACATTAACACATTCCCAAACTAGTATTTTTTGAGCTCCTAAACACAAATTTTCAACATTTTATTTAGTCAATAGTATGACTAACATAACGTAGGACGTATTTAAACTCCTAAACAAGTATTTTTAGCTCCTATATAATTTAGACGTGCCTAAAATGTCATTTTTAGCGTTAAGGTAAAAGCACTCTAAATTAAATCAATATTAAATCAAAAAATTACAAAATAAAGTGAATCTTCGAGACCAAGTTGATGGAGATAAAATAATTGCTTCCCAAAGATATGGATTACATTATATATGGACCTACGTCTTGGAAAATACGTCTATTCTTTTGAAGCACTCAAAGATGTCAAATAATAGTTGCAACTACATGAAATTTAACTGTCTTATTCGCTATGAACACATGAATGCCCTTGAAACATGATGAACATCGAGACATATTATTTTTTAACAAAAATCTTATTTATATCCAAATGATACATCAAATTGTTTAAAAACCAAACCAAGGTAAATCTGAAATCTGTTAGATTTGTACAAAAATCTAACTATTTTGCTCTGAAATGTTGGAAAACATTTAATTACTCATATAAAAGATTCCCAAAAGTCTCTTTTTTGGGCTTATTGGATTTCTCTTACCTTCCAAAAAAATTCAAGGGTCAACTTGAGATATGTAAAAAAAAAATTAAATAAAAAAAATAGCAATTTTTTTCCAAAAAAATTGACCCACATATATTGAATGACAAAATTGTCCTGCATGCCCAAGCCCAGAAAATCCTACATTTCCATTTCCCTCTGATTTTCATATGATATAAATGTGATATATTACTGATATGAGTGTGTGATATATTATTGATATATATATCTGATATACGTACGATATACTATTTATATGAGCGTCCGATATACTACTGATATAAATATTTCATATACTACTGAAATGAATGTTCGATATACTACTGATATGATTGTTTGATATACGCTTGATGTGATAGTCTGATATACATCTGATATAACGTAGATAACATTCTCAAGATGCTAGTGTTGACTTTTTGGACCTTAATCTTGGTTAATTAATTTAATTAATTAATGTTTTGATGATAACAAACACACTTAGTATTAATTGTTTTTTTGTGTGTAAGATTATTGTTATAAAGCATAAATTTATTATCGACTTCAATCATATTATATGATTTATTAATAATATATATTTTGTTTATTGATAGTTTTAGTTTTTTAAGTGTCACAGTGTAGAGCTCGAAACAAAGATTCCAACGATTTTTGAATCACCCGAATCGAAACTCAAACGAAAAAATTATGACAAAAACAAATTGAAAGGAAAAATACCGAGAGGATGACAAACGGACCAGTAAAATAGCGAACCGTGAAAGGAAAAGTAAAAAAAAAAAACCAAGGTAACTTGTTAAAAATATATATATATAAAAAAAAAGGGAAAAATATGTCAACATTAAATGCTAACATGTGTCGTCAGTCTTTAGAAAAAAAAAAAGAAAGGGAAATGGGATGTAACCGTTGACAGTTTTATTATTATTATTATATATATATAATATTTTATTATTATTTATTTTCAAACCAAATCTCAACAATTGATTTTTTCTTTGAAATCCAAGGGTCAATTTGATTTTGGTTATATACTCATTTCAAATCTCTTTTCCCTCTATTTAAACATCCTTCTTTACCTAAAATTTGGACACTAATTCTCTCCCAATTTTCTCTCTAATTCTCTTCAAATTTCTCTCCAATTTTTACATTATTCTTCCTCTTCCAAAGCTTCAATGTTATTATAATTTCTTGGGAGAGAAATTTTATTTTGAGAGATGTTTGAGTTATTAAATTTTATTTTTCCTAGTCATTTGAGGATTTTATTTTGTAAGAATTTTTCTAGCAAAATTGTGAGCGAAAACTCTTTTTAGAGAGTTTGTAAGCTTGTGTATTAAAATTCCAAATCTTTGTAAGGATTGCTCTTGAGCCCGAAAAAGAGCAGTTGTTACAGTTTGATCCTGAACCGTGGAAATGATCGAGTTTCTTCTTGCTCCAAGAAAAAGAAGACTTTGTATCGATTTGACTCCTACAGTGAAAAGAGTGATCAGGTTTCTTAGTGGAATACCCAAGAGGAGCTTGGGAAATGGAGTAGGCCGGTGTTGCCGCTATAAAATTTCCCGTGTCATTTTCTCTAACCCTACCCTATTTAATTTTTGCAATTAATTTTCTTTATTATAAATTGCATGAAATTAATTGCTATAATTTGTTATTAATATTTATGTGCAATATTTGAGTATTAATTAGGGTGTTTGTATTTCTAATTTATTGTTTAATTTGTGATAAAATTAATTGTTCCTAAAAAGTTTACTTATTTGTTTAATTTGGGTCCATCGTAGTAAAACGTTTAAAAAGTTTCATTAAACCTATTCACCCCCGTCTAGGGTTGTCATACCGATCCAACAGCTGCACCAACTCAAATAGAAATCTTTAGAAATTGATCATTTAGACACTTTCAGTCAATTAATATTAGTAAATGTCCACTACAATTATTAGTGCATTTAATTCACCGAATATCTGAAAAGAGCCCACAATATTCAATTTAAATGGGAACTTTGTAAGATTTGGATTAAGGGAGTTAAACTTAATTACAAGTTTAAACTGTTTTAATGAAACCCTAATATTGACTAGATTAAGGTGTATATCAGATGTATATCAAAAGTACATAAGATGTATATCAGAAGTATATCAGAGGTACATCAGATACAAATATACATCGGATGTATATCATATATAGATTGGATGTATATCATATACAGATATACATCAGATGTATATTAGATACAAATATACATTAGATATAGATTGGATGTATATTAGATATCACAAGGGTAAAATTGGAATAATAAAAATTTCGAAAATAAAAATTCAAATATTTTGCTATATTTGAAAATTTGAAAAATTTGTGGCATTTTGTGAAATACATAAAATATTTTTACTACCCACCACAATTACCCAAAATTCAAAGCGTAGCCAAACATGTTTCCTAATAAATTTATTTTACCTATTTTTGTTTAGGGTTTCATTAATTTTAATTTCGTTAATAAATTTTCTTTGACATAAAACATGGATAGGACCATCAATTTTAACCACGATATTAAATATCCTATCCACCTGAACTAACTATGCCTGAAGTGATAAAAATACTTCACATCTAAGCTAAATTCGATACTAGAATTATTCCAAAACTTAGTTAAAAATAACACCTAATGTAACCACAAAAAACCACCTGAAGAAGATAATTGCACCCAATTACATGAATCTTTGCATGTGATCACAGTTCTCTAAGAGACTATAAATTAATTAAAAGAAGGTGTTAATTTCAACTATCCATTCAAATTAAATTTTAAAGTAATTAAAATTGACTCAACTAGAAGTTAGAAGTCTAAACCACTACACAAATGAAATAGGATTTTGATCCCAGTTTCAACACATGAAACTAAAGGACAAATCTGAAGTTCTATTGTCAGGTTGAATACATATTAAATAATTAAACCAATACAACAACTTTTTCCATCTAATGCGCACACAAAAAAGCAAAAATTATTTTATAAAATCTTAATCAAAATTTAAGGACTATATTAAAACGAGTAAAAAGAGAGTAATCTTATCGAAATCTATTTTTATTTCTCTTATTAAATATTTTCAGTTCTATCAAAATTGAATGGTCAATTTTCTGTATCAATATGTACAGGAAGACAAAGATTTGGTACTACAATTTTGGACATGTTTGATAATCATTTTAGTTTTTGGTTGTTGGTTTTCTGTTTTTAAAAAACAAAAATCATATATATTTGATAACCATTTTTTGTTTTTTGTTTTTATGTTTGTAGTTATTTTTAATTTTTAAAAAGTTAGAAAATTGAAAATACATATTATAAAAGAAAATTTTATATAGATTAGAGATGACAATGGTGGGTGCGAGTCAGGATGCTCTCCCAATTCACAGGCTCGTGAAAACTTTTAGTCTCCGTCTCCACCTCGTTCTTGGGTCCGAGAGATGTTCTCGAGAAAAATTATCGGTTTTATAATTGTTTTTAATTATTTTTAGAGTTTAAGTATAAAAAAAATGTAATAAATATATATTAATTATTTAAAAAATGGAATCAGGGACGAGGTCGGGACATGCATTTTCTATTTTTAGGACCCGACCCTGCGGAAATTTTTGTCCTCCCTAATATAGAGACATGAAAATAGAGACGTAAATAAACTTTTGGAAAATCAATTTTAAAGAGATAAATAAAAATATTTAGAAAAAAAAATAGTGAACGAAAAGTTAAAGACAAAAAGAGAAAAATTTTGAAGAAAAAAATAAAGATATAAAGAAAGAGAAAAATTATAGTGGAAACAAATTTAGAGATAAAAACAAGATTCAAAATATAATTTTCATAGAAAATAAATAAATACAAAGATAAATAAAAGTTAAGAAAATTAAACGGGAAAATAAGATATAATTTTTAGAGGAAAAAATAGATTACCATTCGACAGAAAAATTATAAAATGTGAAATTTTAGAGAGGAAAAAGTTAGAGAAAATATTAAATTTTTAGATGGAGAAATGAAAGTGATCTGTTAGAAAAAAAATATAGACAAATAAAGTTTGTAGAGAGAAATTTAGAAAGAAAAAAAATTAGAGTGAAAAATAATTTGTTTAGAGATAAATATGAGAAAGAAAAAAGTTGAGTATTAGAAGAAAAAATAAGATTTTGAAAAACAAAAATCTTTTTTTGAAAACTACTTTTTTTTTTATTTTACATTGAATTTCAAAATGGTTTTTGAAAAACAAAAAACAGAAAATTGAATTGGTTATCAAACAATCATGTTTTTTAAAAACAAAAAACCAAAAACGAAATGGTTCTGAAACGGCCTAAGGTATCCAAATAATTATTCTTTGGTCATCCCAAACATAACTTAACTGGTTCAGACATCTATCTCTAATCATCTAATCAAAAGTTCGTAAGTTCGAATCTTCGTCCCGACATATTGTACTAAAAAAAGTCTTGTTTGATAAATATTTTTATTAAGTTTTCTATAACCTTCTATAAAATATTATATATCTCCAACGAAGAGGTGAGACTGTGAGTTCGATCTCCCACCCCAGTACTAAAAAAAATTAAAGCGGATATTTTTAAATATCTTTTTTTAATAACTTTGACATATCTTTTTGGAAGCTTTTAATAACTTTAGAAAAAAGACTGATATTTTTAATAAAGGTAAAATATCTACCTTTGATAAAAAGATACTTTTTTTTTTATAATTATTTTACTTTTTAGAAATGTTTTTTTATTAAAGTTGAAACTTTCCCGGACATTTTTTTGCCGATTCGTGGGTTCCATACTCTGGTTTATATGGACGGAGACGAACAACAAACTTTTGCAGATTCCCTACCATCATACCTCCAAATTTGGGAGCATATCAACAGAGGTTGATTTTCTTTTCTGTTTTTGGTTTTTTGGTTTTTAATTTTTCAGAAAGAGAGTTGTTTAGACTCATTTGATAACGATGATTTGGTTTTTATTTTTATTTTTGTTTTATTTTTGTTTTTTAAAAAACAAAAACTAGTTTGATAATTGGTTTTTGGTTTTTGTTTTTAAAAAACATAAAACCAAAACATGTTTGATAAACATTTTTTTAGTTCCATTTTCAAAATACCAAAATCCACAAATCAAATAGTTGTTTAATGACCATTTTTATTGTATGTTTTGTTTTAAATAATATGTATAGAAAATTATTTTCTAATATTATTTTAACTAACATGAATATCTAACATTCTTGTACTTGCTCTAATTGACAAGAGATAAATATTCACATATATAAACATGTCAAAAAATGAACAAATCCACCATCATTGATATTCATATAACACTACATTTACTCTTAATGTTTACTAATAATTACTCACATCTTTCTGAATAGGTGTTTGTGAAAGGTCTCCTTCATGTCCCATGTTTTCTTCTTCAATGATCATGTTTATTATTTAGATACATAAATACACATACCTCTTGTGGGTATCAGAAATTTATTAGCAGGATCTCTAATACATTCAAGAAATATTCGATCGTCATTTGCTGTTTCTTCCCAACAATACATGACATATATAAATCGCATGTCAAACGAGCAAATACATATTATATTCCACGTGGGTTAGAGTTAGTTGCTCTATATACTTAGAGTTAGTTTCTTGTATCACATATTCACCTCCATCCCATACCCTACTATATATTGGGAGTTTGTTAATCTTTGATTATTGAATGAAAATAAAGAATAATTCTCTTGTTACTATACTCATTTCATTGTTTTACTCTGGTATCAGAGTTTCAAATTTAGAATGTAAAAAATATATCCAAGTATATCTAGAAAATGCATCTACAAAACCCATATAGCATTTAAAACCATTTCTAGAAGTGGTAACATAGTTTCCCATAGATCCGACTCTATGAATTGTGATGGTGTTGTATATCTAGTCGGGATGAAGTAAATGGGAATTTATGAATTTTGCCAAGTGCACAAGACGAACAAAGTTGATGCAATTTATTTGATGATACAGAAACATTACATTCTTTTCAATTCGAGAAACAATAATAGGAGATGAGTGGCCTAATCTATTATGCCACAAGGTTGCATTAGATAGAGATGATTGATATGGAGAATGTAAGGATTGAGAAGTAATAGACTTAGTCAAACAATTTTCTGAAGTAGAGGAAATTGTTGTAACAAGAGCAGCATGAACAGGTTTGGAGAGATCTTGCACGGGGTGTGCCTTCACTAAATTGAATCGATAGAGTCCTTCATGAAGATGTCCTTGGATAAGAATTTCCCCATAATTTGATCCTTCACAAAACAAGAAGAATGATGAAACTAGAAAAAAACATTATTATCTTTTGCAAATTGACTTACACTAAGGAGATTTTTGGTCATATGGGGAACAGGTAACAGGTAAAAGATTCTGCATTTGAAAAACTTTGAGATAAAGAAGGATCAAAATTTGTTATAGATGATCGAGTAGGAGTAAGAAAAGTTTGGCCAGTATGAAGGATATTTAAACCTGTTTCATTCCTTACCTGAATCTCACTGCCACCTGAATACTCACTTCCAAGGGTGAAGTTATAAAATGAGTTTGTAATGTGATTTGTTGAACTAGAATATGGATACCAGCAGCTGTCCAAATTTGGGTTAGGGTTTAGCATCATATCTTGCATCTGTGAATGAGGAGTTGAGTTCTGTCCATGAAAGTGATTCTGATAGCTGATTTGAGAATTCTGGTTGTTATGGGATTGTTGCAAACCATTTCGTTGCTGACTTTCAAAACGGAAATAACATCTATGAGCGGTATGCCCGAACTTCCCACATATCTTACATTGTACTCTATTATTGTTGTTCCAAGATTTTCCTCCTTGATTGAATCTACCGCCACTGTTTTTGTTTCCTCAAAAGTAATGCTCATATGTGCTGTTTTTCTGATTATCTTCCATTGATTTCTTTTCTTGATTTTGGAATGTAAGATTAGCAGTGTACCATCTAAATTAATCGATGTGTTTCTTTCCAATCTACTTTCATGAGACATAAGAAAGCATATATTTCTTCTAGGGTTTTGTCTTGGTTCTTGCAGAGATTATCAAGACTATGAGATCGTAATCAGTTCCTAATCTAGATGAAATAAAGACTATATGTTATTACCATGACTATGGGATCGTAATCAGTTCCTAATCCAGATAAAATAAAGATTATATGTTCTTGTAAACTGGCCTTACATCCTACTACATTGAATGAATTAACTAGATTCTTTAATTTGACAACATAATATTTGATACTTGTACCTCCTTTCTTGAGATTTTGAAGTTCTCCTTTAATTTGCATAATTTTGGCTGTATTTAAAGTCGCAGAAGTTTGTTCGAACGATTTCCATATTTCTCGTGTTGAAGAAGACCCAATCATTTGGGCAAGAATATCCTCTGTCATTGATCCTAGGATCCAAGATGATAGCAGCTTATTTTGTCATATCCAAATATTGTACGCTGGATTTGATTCTAAAGTAGAACTTCCTTCTTCGTTTGTCTGAGTAAGGGTTTTCCCATTCTTCACTCACGCACAAAACATGTGGAACTCAACATCTATTTCGTACGTGACCTTGTTCTTCAAAAGAAGCTTGATGTCTTTCATCTACCCTCTACTGAACAGATAGCTGATATATTTACCAAGCCTTTATCTGCAAAATATTTTCTGCCTCTTTGTTCCAAGCTCAATGTTTGTGATCCTACAACACATCACTTGAAGGGGGTATTAAGGCAGCTCATTAAAGGTGATTCGTAGCTGAATCGATTACATGTAATTTGTTGAAGATTAGTTACTTGTTTGTAACTTAAATAGAGTTGATTCTATTAGTTAGTTGTTTGTAACTTAAATAGTTTTGATTCTACATAATTTTTACTTATATAGTTAGACTAATTTCACATATTCACGTCCATCCCATACCCTACTATATATTGGGAGTTTGTTAACCTTTGATTATTGAATGAGAATAAAGAATAATTCTCATCACTCTTGTTACTATACCCATTTCATTGTTTTATTTGTGATCAATTGAAGGGGGAATTCGGGGAGGGAAAATTGCAGAATACTTCGAGGAAGAAGCTGGATTATTTGAAGATCGATCGTGGAGATTGAGTCGGGATGATCAATCAACACAACAGATTCACTTTCTATTTCTTTTATTTTATTTTGCTAGTTAGATTATGAACTGTTGGGTGTGTTGCCCTAAACTCGTAGTTTGTATTTATGTAAAAACAAATGTATATTAAATAAAGTTTTATTCAATCAATTTGTTGTTGAATTCATAGCATTGCATTGTCTAAATCAAAAAACTAAACATCCAAGGTTATTATAATGTAACTGGAACAGTATATATACTGGGTATATATTTGATATACCATCGATATACAAGTGGATAATGTTCCGGGAATAACCTAAAGAGTCTATAGTATATGGATAAAGTTGGGTACCTTGTCCTAGCAACACTATGAATACGGCTCACTTTGTAAATGTTACAGACCACCCGATCCAGGTTGTTCGTGTGACATGCGAGTGGGGGTATCCTATACAATAAGTTTGTATAAGATCGGACCACGAAATAGCCGATCTTTAGATGTAATGCCGGGACTAACAAATTTACTATTTCATAGGATGACTAGACAACTCATTCTCAATCCTGAGTGAGTTATGGACTCCTACCCGTGAGGGCTCGTCCTTTGATCTGTATGGGTGAGAGTGGCCCGAGTCGCTGACTCAATATTCCTACCATTTTAGGGACAAGACAGAGTGAGGAGCTGGAAAGATAATTTCACGAGATGGAATTCATTCATCCCCGACTTTCGGAGAGTAGATGAGTGTTCTCTTAAATGCTGACTCTAGGACTTGAACAACGAGCCCCACCCTCTCACTGGCCAGAGAGGGACTTTCTATTATTGGTTGAACAATAATCGGGTTGTTCATTGGAGGAGCAGTAGTATTTAAGGAGTAAGATGTAACTCAGGGGTAAAACGGTAATTTGACCAAGCTCGAGTTACAAGCATTCGTGAATGATTGCCTTGCCATTAATGGTCGTATATCCGTGGATATGAAAACATTCTGCAGTGAGAAGAGTGCAGCCACGTGTCTTTAGTGGAGTGACCTGTAGTTAACGAATGTTGATTAACTCGATTAATGAGTTTGACCGATTAATCTTGTATCGTTTGAGCTTCTGATCTATAGGTCCATTAGGTTCCCTTGCTAGTTCACAACGGGTAAAATGAAGATCAAGTTTTTGGAAAATTTTGAAATGTTCAAATTGCTTTAGAGATTAGATATGTATGTTGATAAATTATAATATATATAGTTAATACTAATTAAAACTATATATTATGAGAGAAATTATTTGAATGAGATTCAAATAAAATTACTATGAATATGATTCATATTAAAACTATAGGTTAAAAATAATGTGTATAAGATGTACACTACAACTATAGGTTATGTGAGAAAAATGTTTTTAGAATATGCTTATTTTGATAATGAATAATTAAGGGTTAATTATTTATTTAGTTTATATATATATATATATTAATTTTATTATTATTTATTAATATTAATTTTATTAATAATAAATAAAATAAAACATCCCTGCAAAACTACAGGGTAGTCGGGAGTTATGTGACGTGGGGTAACTCCCCACGTCATGTTTGTTTTTAGTTTTTGCAAAAGTGTAATGCAAAAACAGAACGTTGATTCCAAGAAACTCCAAGGCTTTTTTCTCTTAATCTCTCTCTCTCAATTCTCTCTGAGTTTTCAAATCAAAGCTCCCACAAGCAAGATCGTCATTCCCAGAGGATAGCGGGAAGATCGGTGGTGGTGTTCGTTGGCAACTCCTCGAAGAACAGTTCTTCAAAAAGTGAGTTGTCTTTTTCTTTGCTTTTCCATTTTTGAATTGTGATTTTTGTTCCTGAAAATTTAAGAACAAGATCGTTGTTTCCACTGCGGGATTAACATCCTTTTATGAACATGAAGTAGCTAAATTCCCTTGTCTTATGGATTGATGTAGCCATTGACGTTTATAGATTGATTGTTTGATTTTCTTGATTGAATGCATTTGTTTATTCTATTTATGTTTCTCTTTACTTCATACCTTTAATCTACTGGTCACGAATTAGTCTTAGACTTACAATCTTATGCTCGGAGAGGTGGTTAAGAGTTGAGAACAAAGATTCATAACTGAAGGGGTTTTAAGATCGAGTGATTTAGAATTATTAAAGCTTTTACTTGTCACAAAATTAGATAGGAATATTGGTTTCTTCATTTAGTAGGGAGACTTGGCTTGCGTTGGGAGAGACAGTTGAGATTTGAGAGTTCTTAACCTATAGAATTGATAATCTATTCAATCTTAATTAATTAAATAACTAGCTCATAGATTCAATCGGTGAAATTTATTCCCTAAGATCGTCTTCTCATTGAATTTACATTATTTAATAGTTTATGTTTATTTGTCTTTATCATATTACAATATTCCAATTTGATTTTCTAAATAAATTGGACAAAATTATTAGTAGTAATTGAGTGATCTAGAAATCTAATCCTAATGACGATATTGGTATTGACTTACCCCGTACACTGGCGGTTAGTAGTTTTTGCTACAAATCTTTGTGGTAACCAATTCAATTTACTGTTTTTGGTTTTTTAAAAACAATTTTGAAATTCTATTTAAATAAAAAAAAGTAGTTTTCAAAAACTTGTGTCTATTTTTCAAAATCTAATTTTTTCTTGTAATACTTGAACTTTTTATTTTCTTTCTCATATTTATCTTTAACAAATTTCTTTCTTACTCTAAAATTTTCTTCTTCCTAAATTTCTATCTACAAAATTTGTTTTTCTCTCTCTCAGATTTTCATATTTTAAATATTGATTATTTTTATCTCTCCAACATTTTTCATCTTTATATATATATTTTTTTTCTAACATATCACTCTCATTTCTCTCTCTGAAAATTTAATATTTTCTCGAATTTTTCTATCTTTACAATTTTATTTTTTAAAACTTCCCCCTGAAAGTTATATATTATTTTCTTGTTCAATGATTTTTCACTATAATTTTTATTTATCTTTTTATTTATTTAATTTTCTCTAAAAAAATACATTTCGAATCTTCTTTTTATTTTTACATTTTTTATCACTATAATTTTTCTTTTTCTTTTTCTTTCTAATTTCTTTTTTTTTCTTTAAGGTATATTTTCCTCTCAACTTTATTTTTTTCTCTAAAATTTGTCTATTTTTGTCTTTAAATTTTCTTTCACTAATTTTCTTTTTCTAAATCTCTTTCTTTATCTCTTTAAAACTTCTCTTTAAAAATGTCTAAAGTTATATTTTTGTGTCTCTACATTAGGGATGATAAAAATTTCCTTAAAGTCGGGTTTGTGCTCCAAGAATAGGAATGCATGTATCAAACTCGTCCCCGATTCCATTTTTTTTAATAATTAATATATATTTTATTAACTTATTTACTAAATTGTCTATAAAATATGAAATATTTTTTAAGACAAATTATTTATAATAGTAAATAATAATTATAAAACCAATTAATAAATATTTATCACACTTTCTAATTATAAAATAATTAAAATTAATTACAAAACCAGTAATTTTTCCATTGATTATCCCCATCCCCAAATAAAGATTCTTTTAACCTAGTTCTTGAATCCCACACCAAAGAGCGAGGTGGAGATGGTGAACTAAAAATTTTCATGAGCAGAATGGAAGAGTGGAAGAGTGTACTTTGACTCCCACCCTCCTACATTATTGTCATCTATACTCCAGATAGAATTTTCAATCTAATATATATTTCCAATTTTCTAAATGTTTTAAAACAGAAAACTAAAAATTGTTATCAAACATGTTTTGTTTTTTTTTTAAAAAACAAATAATAAAAAATAGTTATCAAATATATATGGTTTTTTTTAAAAAAACAGAAAACAGAAAAACCAAAAACAAAAAATTAAAAAAATTGTTATCAAAGGGGCGGTAAAATTTTAACCTTTCATGGTCATCTAAGTCAAACCTCTTTTGTAAGTACGATATCTCTACCATTTCTATCAATTAGAATGCTTTTCTCTAGCCTCCTTTTTGTTTTTTTTATTTTATTTTAATGTTTATCATATACCTTTTTTATTAAATTAAATGGTTTCGATTTCTTTTAAAAAAATAAAAATAAATAAAAAAGATAACTTTTGATCAAAGATAAAAGATAGAATATATTTCAGAGTATTGTAATATTTGATGATAAATGTAAATTTTTCTCAAATGTTTTCAATAATCTTTGATAAAATAAAAAAATGTGAATAGTTTAAAAATATTTTTTAATTACTTTTGATAAAATACAATATATTTCTCAAAAGTTTATAACAGTTTTTGATAAATATATCATTTTTTTAAAAAACTTTTAATAACTTCGATGAAATGTGGTCAAAATAGCTCAAATCTTTTTAGCACAAGTCAAGATGTACAATAGGGATGAACAAATAAATACGAAAAATAAAGGTCCGTCTAATCACTATTTTGTTTTTAAATTTTGGTTTTTGGTTTTTAGTTTTTATTAAATTTCTTTTAATAACTAATTCAATTTTCTATTTTTTTTCAATAATTATTTTGAAATTTTTTGTAAATTAAAAAAAATAGTTTTCAAAAATAGATTTATGTTTTCCAAATCTGATTTTTTCTGGTGATATTCAACTTTTTTTCCTCATATTTATCTCTAAAAAAATTTCTTTTACTAATTAATTAAATTTTTTTCTTTCTAATTTTCTCTATACAAAATTTTTTCTTTGTAAAATTTTCATATTTTGAATTTTTATTATTATTTATCTCTCTAAATTTTTCATTTTTCATTTTTATTACTTTTAACAATTGAGTTTAATTTCTCTCTAAAAATTTAATATTTTTTTATACTTTTTTTCCTCTAAAATTTCATAACTTTATTTCATAACTTTTCTTTCTCTTCTTAATCTATGTTTTATTCTAAAAATTATATATTCTTTTCTCGTTCAATTTTCTTTCTCTTTCTCTGTAACTTTTATTTATCGAGAGTATAATTTTTCTCTTTCTTTTTAATTTCTTTTTTTTTCTTTACATATCTTTTCGTCTCTATTTTACTTTTTTTCTTTAAAATGTTTCTCTTTTTGTTTTTAACTTTTCTTTGAATAATTTTTTTAAAAATCTTTTTATTTATCTTTCCAAAATTTATCTTCCAAAAGTTTATTTACTTCCATCTAAATTTGTATTTTCATGTTTTTATATCAAGGATGACAAAAATTTCCGTAGAGTCGGACCCCAAAAATAGGAAATGCACGTCCCAACCCCGACCTCGTTCCCAATTCAATTTTTAAATTTCTTATTAATATATATTTATTACACTTTTCTATTTTTTAAATTCTAAAATAATTAAAAACAATTATAAAACCAATAATTTTTCTGGAGAATATCTCTAAGACCAAAGAAGGAGCTGGAAATAGGGATTAAAAATTTTCAAAAGCATGAGAATGGGTAAGACATCTTCAATCGCAACTACATCATTGTTATCTCTACCCTACCTAGAATTTTTCCTCTTATTTTCAATTTTCTAACTTTTTAAAAACAGAAAACTAAAAATGTTACCAAACATGTTTGGACGTCTGTTTTTCAAAAACAGGAAACAAAAATATTATGAACAGGTCTAACTAAATCAATGTCAGTTGATCAATTGATACGTATATATTTGGTAGGGTCAATTTTTAAAATGTAACTCATCTGTGGATCGAAGTAGTGTCATTCATCGATTATTAATATATATTTTTTTAATAGAACGATCCTTCCACTCTCGTGAATCACATGAGGGAGAGGGAGAGGGAGAGAAATTAAATAAAATGAATCTTTTTTTCTTGAGTACAAAAATGAATCACGTTGAACAAACTAAAATATTTAATTTTCCTCGAAAAAAAATAAACTAAAATATTTAATTAAAATTTTGTATTGGAGAGAGGAAAATTTTGTCTCACTCTTGGAATATCTTAGGTTTGTATTACGTTGTTATGGTAGATAATATTTTAAATAAATCACGTGAGGGGAGACAGAGAGGACACAACACTCTTCAATCACGTGAAACTTACAAAATCTCAAATTAAATATATGTATATATATATATATATTTTAATAATTGTTTACACATCATTTTTTAAATTCATACGCCATTCTCATCCCAAACCTCAAGAACCCAGAAAAGTTTCAGCCCCAAAGCCCTTCAAAATGTCTCTCTCTATGCCCAAAACAAGGAGACCTGCCTCTTTCACACTATAAATACAAGCTTTCATCCATTGCCAAAACACAAAAACCAAACATGAAGTCTCCAATTTCCTCCTTAGCTTATATTTTTGTTGTCTTGTCCTTTTCATGGGTAGCTTCTGCTTACAACCACGAAGATTTTCTTCATTGTCTTTCTTTTCATTTTCCCAACGACTCTTCAATTTCAAAGATTATTTACACTCCAACCGATCCTTTATATTTTTCAGTTTTGAACTTCTCGATTCAGAATCTAAGATTCTTGGGTGGCAAAACTTCAAAGCCTCAAGTAATCGTGACGCCGTTGCAAGCTTCCCACATTCAAGCATCCATCATTTGTGCAAAAAAGAACGGCTTCCAGATACGAATACGAAGTGGTGGCCATGACTACGAGGGTCTTTCCTATGTCTCCGATGTTCCTTTTGTCGTCGTTGATATGATAAACCTTCGGTCGATTGACGTTGATGTGGAAAAAAGAGTAGCATGGGTGGAATCTGGAGCCACCATTGGCGAACTTTACTACAGAATTGCAGAAAAAAGCAAAACTCTAGCGTTTCCAGCTGGGCTTTCCTCGACAGTTGGCGTTGGTGGGCACTTTAGCGGTGGTGGTTATGGTTCATTGATACGAAAATTTGGCCTTGCTGCCGATAATGTGATTGACGCTTACTTCATTGATGTCAATGGTAAGCTCCATGATAGAGAATCGATGGGGGAGGATTTGTTTTGGGCCATTAGAGGAGGAGGAGCAAGTTTTGGAATTATTCTTTCATGGAAAGTAAAGCTTGTCTCAGTTCCACCAATGGTGACTATTTTCAAAATCACAAGAAACTTGGAACAAAATGCCACCGATCTAGTCCACCAATGGCAATACGTGGCTAACAAACAAGATGACAGACTTATCATCAGGATCATATTAAATGCCACAAACAAAAACAATCATCAAAATGGTAAAAGAATAGTATTGCAAGCAGCTTTCAAAGGCTTCTTCCTTGGAAAGGTCGAAGAACTTCTTCCCATCATGCAAAATACTTTCCCTGAACTAGGATTGAGGAAAGAAGATGGTATAGAAATGAGTTGGATTGAATCCATTATCTATTTTGCCAAATTGCCTAAAGGACAAGCAAGTGCTCTTCTCGACAGGAGTTTGGCTCTCAAAGGCACCTACAAAGGAAAATGTGACTATGTAAATGAGCCAATCCCCAAAGCTGGACTCGAGGGTATATGGGAATTGTTAAATGAAAAAGATCTTGATTTTGCACAACTGGATCTCATCCCTTACGGTGGAAGAATGGATGAGATTTCTGAATCAGAGATTCCCTTTCCGCATAGAGCTGGAAATATTTACAAGATTCATTATACTGTGGCTTATAGTGGAGATGCTGAACAAAGACATATAGGTTGGATCCGTAAGTTTTACAATTACTTGACTCCTTTCGTTTCAAAGAATCCGAGGGCTACGTATCTCAATTATCGAGACCTAGACATCGGAATGAACAACAAAAATGGGTGCACCAGCTATGAAAAAGCAAGCGTATGGGGACTTAAATACTTCAAAGGTAATTTTAAGAGGTTGGTGAGAGTAAAAATTAAGGTTGATCCTACTAATTTCTTTAGGAACGAGCAAAGCATTCCTTCTTTTTTAACATGGTGGAAGAAGGAAGGACATGAGATGTCTTAAGATATGCTTAGATGAAAGCCCGACCCGTTAAATGGATGTATACTGAGATCAGAACGATGGGCTTTTATACTTTGGTTTTTAGTTTATGCCTTAGAAAATTTGCTATTTTTGCATTAAATAAATATTTCCTAGTTTGGTTCTTGAACTTTTTTTTATATTAATTTTGTTTAACTTGGATTTTTTCCATCTAAACTTGTTTTATTTTAGTAGTCTTTTTCTATGAAATTCACAAATATGATAGAATCTTTAACATCTCTTACAGAATAGAGATACATTAAATTATTAACTACTGAATTATATACATGCTTATATTTCCTCACATATATATACAACCTCATGTTTAATGACATAGATATTGATTTGTTATCAAGGTTGTAGATCCTGCATCCGAACTTATATATTGTAATTTCCTCCCAATTTAATATTGATTTCAACTTGTTGGACCTCGGTCATAGTATTGTTCAACTCAAGCAACGAGCTCCATTATATGATCTAGCAGCATAAGTCACACGACATCGATTTTAGAAAATAAATAAGAAAAAAATCTTCAATGACGATGAAAGGTCATAGTGTTGCTCAACTCAAGTAACGAACTCCATTATATGATCAGCAGTATAAGTCACACGACATCAATTTTAGAAAATAAATAAGAAAAAAAATCTTCAATGACGGGGTTGAAGTTTTTGCATTATTTCTGTTTTTGTTTTTCCCTCCCAAAATACCAATATATAATATAATATAGTGAGAGCTTTCAAAGCATAATACAGCCATGAACTCTTTTAAAAAATTTTTTGCATTGTTTGGGCTGCCTTTGTTCTTCTGTCTTTTGTCTCTAATTCTCCGTATGGTCACTTCATTTCTAAAGTGATGACATGTACGAATCGTACTGATACGTGTCTCCTTCAAAATGGGTGTAAACTTGTCATCTCTTAACTTTTGGTGATGTAAAGTACAAAGTACGAACTACACATATTAATTTAAAATTTTGTTTTCTTTTGTTTTTTCTTCTATTTGAATTTAACCAGTATTTTAAACGTCGATGTTACTGGAAATGTCGAGGTCTCAATTTCATAGAAATATCGAAAATCGATAAACTGTCGATGTCGATGGATTGTAAAAGCTAGAAAAATTAAAAAATCGTAAAAAAACATTTTAATTAACAAATAAACATTTTCCCATTTCTAAATTAGTTACAAATAATTAATATATATATATTAATTAGTGACATTGTATTGATATTTTTCATATTATGTTGATTTTCTTGTACTATGATGGAAATATCGATTCACCTCTCATGTCGATGACGAACCCATGAAAATATGGATATGTTGATGGAAATGTCGACGTATCGACGAATATTTAGAACCATGAATTTAATATGGGAAGATATTCCAATCTCTAACTTTTGTTCGAAAATATACATATATATATATACACACACGTTTCTTCTTATCTCTCTAAATTTTTATTTTCATGTTACTATATTAGCGATGACAAAAATTACGTAGAGTCTCCAAGTACGAAAATATATTTTCTACCATGCCTCGTCCCTGTTTCATTTTCTAAAATAAATTGATATATTTTATTCACTATTTTACTAAATTATGTATAAAATATTATATATTTTTTAAAACTAACTATTTATACTAGTAAATAATAAATTTTCAGCTAAGTTTATCTCGATAGTTGATACATCTCTTTGAAAAAAAATTCATGGGTTACAATCTTTCACTCCACTTATTGTACTTAAAAAAAAGTTTTTTTTTTTAGTAAAATAGATATAATTTATGTAGATTTTTATTATTCTTTTTGAGAACCGAGATATTCGTGGTGAAAAGTAGTAGTTTAATAATCAATTTTAATAAAACCCACTTGAGTAGTATCCATTTTATATATAATATATAGTAAAAGAATTTATTGTAGGGTACGTAATGATTACAAATATTCGTGAGTATTGTTTTATGTGACAAACAAAACACGGATTGTAAACTTTCCTAAATAAATTAATTTTTTTTATTACATATTATATATACAATTCAGTCGGTTTTATGAGTGTGATAATGGACTGTGTAATGGGGTTTTGTATTGCCCCTCTACTTTTAAGACTTGCGCTTAGAATTTTTTTTTTTCTCGCTTATAAAATAAGCCATCGTCTCTGTTATTGAATTTTTTTTTTTCACGTATAAAATTCCTTTGCCTAAACGGCATTCTCAAGATTTTCTTAATATTTTTTTAAAAACAAAATTCTAATTAAATTTAACTAAAAAAATCTATCAAAATCTTAAAACAAACCAATACATCTCTTTTTAAGATTTTGTTTTTAAATAAAATCTAACCACCTATTTAAAAACAAAATCTTAAAATAAATTAATTTAACTAATTAAGCATTAAAATTTTAAATTAAATTTATCATTAAAAAATTTAGATACAATGATACCTCCTCATAAATATTAAAAATTGTTACGTAGAGATTTAGAACTCAATTCTAAATGTCATAAGCAGAAAATCAATTTTTTATCTGCATATCAAAGTGGCTAATGAATGAGAGGTTAGTAAAGGAAAAATAAGTTACGTAGTGATTGCTAAATTGGAGATTGACTCAACACTATTGGGTTGCGTCGTGGAACAAGCAGATCATTTTTCTGGAATCTAACGTACCACCATCTCATCTAATTTTTAAAAAATTAGAGTTAGTTTAAAATTTAAATACTCGATAACAATTAGTCAAGATTTTGTTAAATTTTTTATACTTAAATTTAAATCAAGTTTTAAGTTTGTTCTTTTAAAATAATTTTTATAAGATATGTTTTTATAGTATTTTTTTTTCTTTTAGATTTTGTTAGATTTTTTTAATAGTTGTTTAATTTAAAGCTTGTTGGTTTGTTTTAAGATTTGGTTACCTCTTTTAGTTAAATTTGATTTGATTTTTGTTTTTAAAAAATATTAAGAAAATTTTGATAAAGTAATTTAAAAAAAAAACAATTACAAGAGACGAGGACCTACCATAAGTGACCAAAATGGAGAGGTGGTAGTCTCTCCAAAAGACGACCTGCTGTGAAATAAAAAAGAAAAAATACACAATTTAGAAACAACAACTCCTGAATTTAAAAAATAAAAATTGTGGTACAAGAGACGTATAACTGCGACCTTATGGGTAAAGGGTCAATCACCTATTTTTCAAATAGAAATAGTGTAGTGAATAGTATAGTTTTAGAATAAATTTAATATTAAGCAATATTACAAAAAAAAAAAGCAGTGCGGCGGCGGCGAATCCATGGAAGTAGGCAATTGCTAGACAGATCAGATGGACCAATAATTCTTAATTTAACTTAACAGATGGTGAAGAATCCATATTGGCAAAACCACCAGGATTCACGCGAACATAAAATACCTAATAAAAATTTATAAGATAAATGAGTCAATCCTCTTGTTGCTAATTTCAAAATATGCTCGTGTTGACAATATTGTATAATTTATAATATATTATGTTCTACATGTTTTAATTTTAACTGTTTTAGTTCATAGTTCGTATCATTGTATGTTGACGAATTTTATTTGTCAATTAAAATGTACCATCCGTTTTTATTGATGAGTTTTAATCGTCATTAGAGCATGAAATATTATGGTTATTGTTCATCAACTATACCACCTTTACTTGACGACTATCGATATTTTCAAACTTTTTTTTTTTGGCGATTTTTAACTGTCAATAAAAGGGAAATACATTGATGGGCAATAATCATCTATATATATATCTGTGTGTGTAGTGTTTTTTGGTACATTATAATTGATCAATTGAGAATGAAACTAAAAAGGGATATATAAATTTATTTATAATATTTCTTAGCCCTAATTTTGGGTTGACAGATCTTTAAACACTCATAAAATTAGCTATGTCAAGTTTTCACCAAACACTATATTCGCTTGAGAAGGTGGGTATGCTTTGCTCGTGTCTAAAAAAATCACTAGGATCAACCCTAGTTTTAACTTGTACGAGTCGGTTGAAATTCTTTCCAAAATACTTCAACCCCCAAACTTTAGCTCGCTCGTAGTTTGTCTTTTCATACTCGTTGTTTCTTCCAATGTCAAGATCTCTGTAATTGACATACGCAGCTCTCGGCGATTTTGTGACATAAGGAGCCATATAATCATAAATCTCTCGCACCCAATTTAAGTGTCTTTTCTCTGCTTTGGCACTTTGTTCTTCCCACTTGACGATATAACCCATTTTGTACATGTTTTCAGCTCTATGTGGATAAGGAGTTTCTGACTCGGAAAACTCACTCATTCTCCCCCCGTATGGAACAAACATAACTTGTGCTAGTTCTATATCTTGAGTGTTTAATCTTTCCCATATGCCCTTGAATATAGCCTCAGAAATGGGCTCCTTGACATAGTCAGATTTGATTTTGGTACTTATGTTGACGAGAGGTCTTCTATAGAGCAAAGTTTCAAGGGATTCTCCAGCTGAAAACCCAGCTGTGATGAGGGTCGATTCGATCCAACTCGTTTCTATGCAATCTTCTTTTGTCAAACCTAATTCGGGAAAAGTTGTGTTCACGATTGCCACAAGCTCATCTACCTTTCCAAGAAAATAAGTGGGAAATGAAGCTACTGGGTTTGTTTTGCCTCCTTGTTGTGTTAAAATATGCCCACCTATCATAAAAAATTGAGTTCAAATCTTCATATATATTTTCCATAATCAATATGATATATTGCAATAGGATTTTACATGGCAAACCCCATTTTAATAATTTAGATTTATGAATTCGTCAACTTGATTGTGTTTTGGTTTCTAAAACTTTAGATTTGTTTTTTCCAAACAAGTCTCTAAATTTGGCATCAAAGGTAATTTTAGTTTTTTCTGGGTAAATTATTTAATTTGAAAGAAACCTAATATAGGTAAGTCTTTTTTGTTAAAAAAAATATTAAAACTAATAATAATATGGAAGGTAAAAGCCAAATGATTAAGGTATTATAGTGAGATATATATATAAATATATATATAAATTGAAGGCTTTACCCCAAAATTTTTAATGTTGTATTAATATAAAAACGAAGTAAAACAAATTATGAGTTTTAAAAAACATGTTTGATTTTCTTAAGCAAAGTTAATAGCAAGAATTAAAATAGTCTTTTTAACAAAATTCAACAACTAACACAAAAGATTTCAAAATTTAAGCTCTAATAACATGAACAGGATATAAAATATATATTTTTAACTTTTAGTTTCATCGAACTAATTAATGTACTAAAAAAAAAGTTTCATCCAACTAAACCTAAATCTAAATAAATAATGAAATTAATACCCTCTCTCCTTGCTAATTAAGCTAAGAAAATGGACAAATAAATAATTTAAAATCCAACCAATAAATTCTCCATGTCCGATCGCAACCGAATCAAACAATAAAAAATTCAATTTAAAAAATATCAAACTTAAATACCATAAAAATCCTATTAAGAACTGTCAAATTCATGTTATATTTGAAGAGAAAAAAAAGAAAAGTGATGGCATTCTTTCAAAATACTACCTGATTTGTGCATCAACACAAAAGTACCCAATCGTAGATTAAAATGTTTACAAAATGGCAACTAAACTTAGCAAAATCTATGTTTTCGCAACTTGTCAAAGTTTAAGGTTTACTTTCGTAACATTAAAATTCAAAGTTAAACGAAAAAACGAAAAAAAAAAATTGTAGAGTTAAAAGGGATAAAGGAGCAAGGTTAATTCAATTACAGGTAATAAGTCATTCAATTTCAACTTTGTGGCTAATAAATTCATAATTTTTTAAAGTGTTTAATAATCCCTTGAAGTTTTATAGTCTCTAAAAAATTTATGTCTAATCAATTTAAATTTTCAATTTTATATCAATTAGACCTTCACCTATATTACTTGTAATTTATTTAAAATTGAAAGTTTATATGACTAAATAGCTACAAAGTTTAGTTTGTATATGATAGATTCATTAATTTAAAAAATATCAAAGGAGTGGAAAACTTATTTGATACAAAACTAACCTTGAGAACCTATTCAAGTCTAAAAAATTATGGATAAGTTAAACACAAACCTGAAATTAGGGCGTTTGAAAATCATTTTATTTTCTGTTTTTGATTTTTAGTTTTTGAAAAACAAATTGTTTGATAATCAATTCAATTTTCTATCCTTTGTTTTTCAAAAAGATTTTGAAATCTATAAATTTTAAAAACAAAAAAAAGTAGTATTCATCTCTAACAATTTTATTTCTCACTCTATTTTTTCCATAAATTTCTCTCTAAAATTTTAATATTTTAAATATTTATTATTATTTATCTCTCTTCAAATTTATGTATTTTTTTACGGATCATTCTGGCCGCTCTGTCTAAAAATGATATTTTTCCCAAACTTTTCTCTCTAAAACTTCGATTTTATAATTTTTTCCTTCCTAATCTATTTTCCCTCTAAAATTTTATTTTTCTGGTAAAATTATATTATCTTTTCTGGTCAACTTTGTTTCACTATAAATTTTATTTTTCTTTGGATTAATTTATTTTTTCTAAAAAATATATTGCCAATTAATTTGTTTTTATCTCTAATTTTTTTTCTCACCATAATTTTTCTTTCTATATTTTCCTCTCAATTTTACTCTTATTCTCTAAATTTTTTCTCTTTTTGTTCTTTATTTCCTTTTACTATTTTTTTATCTCTCTAAAATTTATCTTTCATAAATTTATTCCACCTCTCTAAACTTTTATTTTCATGTCTATACATTAGAGATACAAAAATTCCCCCAGGTTTGGGTGTCTGCTCCAAAAATAGGAAATGCATGTCCTACCCCTGTCTCCGATTCAATTTTTAAATAATTAATAATTTTATTGACATATTTACCAAATTGTGAATAAAATATTAAATATTTTTTAAAACTAATTATTTATACTAGTAAATAATAATTCTAAAAATAATTAATATACATTTATTCTTTTTTTAATTCTAAAAATAATTAAAATTAATTATAAAACCGGTAATTTTTCCCACGAATATCCCATCCCAAATAAGAATATTCTTTAACCCTGTATGTCGATTCCCCGACCGAAAAACAAGGTGGAGATGGGGACTAAAGTTTTTAACGAGCATCAGAATAGGAGAGGACATCCTAATTCCCGCCCCGCACCATTGGCACTCTATTTTACCTAGAATTTTCTCTCTAATATATATTTTCAATTTTCTAACTTTTAAAAAACAGAAAGTTAAAAATGGTCGGTAGGTTTCAGTTTTTAAAAAACAAAAAACAATTATCAAACATATATTGTTTTTATTTTTAAAAACCAACACAAAACTAAAAAGAGAAAATCAAAAATAGAAAAACCAAAAATCAAAAAGAGAAATGGTGGCTAAACTTTTAACTTTTAGTTTAATAAATAAATAATAAACAATACCAGTCAAACTGATCCCCAGCAATAGATTGTCCTCCAATTTGTGAGCCACGTATTGCCACCGATGGATTAACTTGACTCCATCTCTGTCCAAAGTTCTGTTAACTGTGCAAGTTGTTAGAGTCGTCGGAACCGGAACCAGCCTCAACTTCCAAGCCACCACGATTCCGAAGCTCCCTCCACCGCCACCTCTAATGGTCCAAAACAGATCATCTTCCATCGATTCTCGATTAAGAATCCTCCCATTAGCATCAACCAAGTGAGCGTCGATCACGTGATCAGCAGCAAGACCATATTTTCTAATCAAATACCCGTATCCACCGCCACTCAAGTGCCCACCAACCCCCACAGTTGGACAAGAACCTGCCGGAAAAGCCAGGGTTTGACTTTTTTGGGCAATTCTGTAATAAAGTTCACCTAGAGTTGCACCGGACTGAACCCATGCCGTGCTGTTTTTGGCGTCGATTGTGATGGATCTGAGATGAATTAGATCGAGGACAATGAAAGGGAGGTGGGAGACATAAGAAAGACCCTCGAAGTCATGGCCGCCGCTTCGAGTTCGGATTTGTAGGCCATGAGTTTTGGAGCAAATGACGGCTGCCTGAATGTGGGAAATATGTGAGGGTGCTATAACTAGGAGTGGCTTTGGAGTTTCAGCGGTCGAGAATCTGAGGTTTTGGATGGAGAAATTCAAAATAGAAGAGTAGGAGAAGTTGGCAGGAGTGTAAATGAATTTGGAAATAGAGTTATTACTTGGAGAGTGACGAGTGAGACATTGAAGGAAACCTTCATGTTTGTGAGCAGAAGCTGCCCAAAATAGAGACGAAGATAGAACAATACTACAGGCAAAAGCAAAAGCAAGAGGGTTTAGTGGAAAAGACTTCATGGCTGAGTAAACTTAGGAGATTTTTGTGTATTGAAAACACCACTATTTATGGTGCCTCTTCAATGAAGCAACATGTCTCCAACGAGGAGGATCTTTTTAAGATGTGATTTGTTTTTAGTAAATAAAAAATGTTGATTAGATTTTTTTTTTAATTTTAAATGCAATATAAATAAATTAATAATCATAAATCACAAAAAGGAACTCCTTATTGGATTCAAATCAAGTTTCAAAATTCGGATTTGGCACTCGGTGACCTGACATGTGACACATAACATTATTTTTAGTTGATTTCAAATGAGTTTAAAGAAAACTACATCTGGTATAGGTGATATCTATCAAAAAAATTTTTTTAACTTTCTGTAATTATATTATTCCAGTATTAAAATTCCTTTTATTTTGACATGATATTGGCTGATTTATGTATCTATTTGTTCATACATTAGTATGTACATCACGCTTTAGCTCACGTGAGTCCAAATTAATCACTAACGTATATCAAAAACTCTCCATCAAACAATAATACTCACACCAACAAAAAATAAAAAATAATAATAAATAAATAAATAAGGGCAAAAAATACTTTAGATATAAAAAGTGCAAGTTTTTTACTTCTGCTACATTCACCTATTAATTTTAACGGAAAAATAAATCGATAAAAACTCTTAAAACTCGGTAGTTTTAATAAAAATCAAGCATATCACAAAATTAAATTTGATCAATGCACGTGAATCTCTCTAACACTCACAAATTTCAAGAAATGGTACAGTTATGTGTCATGAAGTAAAATTAATAAAGTCATATCAAACTAATTAAAAAATTAATATAATTTTTATTTAAACAACCATTTGTTAATATAAAAATCTTACTGAATTTTATTGTTATAACATTTAATAATAATGAAATTGACTTTAACAATTTTATTGATGTTTAGGCAGCCGGATCAAGGTCTTTTATGAAGGTGAACGATGGTTGATGTGTTAAGGACAATGGTATGATATCGTTCGATTTGGACATAGCTTTTACGGTGTTACTTTTAGTTTCACTCAAAAAAATCTTATACAAGCGGAGAAAATTATCTTTATCTTATATACTATGGATCACTCCCTTTCCTTTGGTCAATACGATACTTTGTTAAAGATAATATAAGGTTATACAAATATATTAGAAAAATCGAACCGACCGATTGAATCAAAAGTAGTAGGTCAATTTTGAACTTACGTGATTTTACATTAATATTCATAGAAAACCAACCTACCGATCTGCCCGCATTTAAAACAAAATTGTAAATAAGCTGGAAAGCCAACTACATCGCCTTGGGAAAACCAACATTTATTATGCGTTGGGTTTTCACCAAATGAGTTTCTTTTTTTTTTTTAATTTATTTTTTCGTTTTTTAATTTCTAATTTCCTCATTTCTATTCTCTCTTCCCAAAATATTTTTTTCTTTCCCTCTTATTTTCTTTATTTGCTTTTCCACCCCGTTTTGCCTCTCACTCCTCCCTCCCACATGTTATCTCCCTCTTATGTGTCCTTCCTCTCTTTTGTTGGGATAATGAAGCCAAAATAGATAATCCATGTCCTACGAAGGAAACGATTGTCAACATTACTATCCATGCCTACAAGAAATAGGATATTATTGTCTTATAAGGATTTCAATATTGATTTTTCTATAAGGATTGGATATTTGATCTCTTATAAATAGAACCCTTTTATTAAGGTTTCATTTATACAGAACCCAATTAAGAGATACTTGAGTGGTTGTGGGCAGTGTGTGAAAAGAAGTTTGTATGTCGTGGATTTAGTGAAGGTATTTTCAATTGTGTAATCCTAGGTAACCATTGTTATGGTATATAGAAGTAAGATAGTAATATCTTGGAAYGAGATCTCCATTGTAATATTCTCAACCATAGTTGAACCTGTTTTTTCACAGAATACTGGACGTAGTCTCAAGATAGAGGCGAACCAATATAATTCGGTGGTGTTAAGCTTTTCTATTCCTATTTCTTATTCCTTTGTTATTGTTACTTACTTATTTGCTTTTAGCATGTGGAAGAGGAAAGTCAAATAGTTTCTGTTTGAACAACTTACGAGGATCAATTTATCCATTCTTTTTTCCAACATCTTCATCTTTAAAAATAAAAAATAAAGAGAAAAATCGGTTTAAATCGAAATCGACTGACATTTCAATCGGTCGATCAAAATGAAGCAAAAAGAACGGCTGGTTTCTATTTTTGGAAACCGACCAGTTCCAATGTCAGTTTCAGTGCCAAACCGACACCGAGGGACCAATATAGAAATCTAGATGAGACTAACTGAAGATGAGAAAGGAAAACTTTTTGATATGGTCGATGGGACAATGCACGAGGTAAATAAACTAGTTTCAAGACAGGTCATCAAAAGAAAAGAAAACTTTTATTTTCATTCACTTCAAATAAATGTGGTGACTATAATATTGAAATATACTTGTGGTTATGGATCATCGTTCGTGGATCATGTTCCCTGTTAAATATTGAATCAATTTTTTTTTCGTGAAAGAATATGGAGTATGATTAATGAAAGCATGATCTTTCTAATAACTCATTTCTTATCCATGATACATGAACAATATATTTAAATCCAGTTGTGTCTCACATTGTATTTAATTAACAAAAAATATCAAGTTGTTATCGTTTTTCTCTTTTTTTAATAAAGAAAAATAGAATTGCATGACATCTATAAATTCATAAATGACAAAACAATATTTTTATTTGTGTTTTGGAATAAATTTGAAATGAAAATTGTTGATGTAGAAATTTGGCCTCTTGGGATTCTGTCAAACTCGCACCAGAGACCTACAAAACAGAATAGCACTAAAGATCGGTGTAACTATTACCACACATGCTCCGATGCTTAAGTCATAATCGGAGTACTTGAGTATGGCGAGTAATATTTTAGTGTAGCAAATAGTAGAGACTTGTAACGTACCTTATGAGTATTTACCTAGGTAAAATCAAGCCAGGATATCTTCTAGAGATTTTCTCATCCATAACATAAGTAAAAAACAAAAAAACTATTTTTGTTGTTTCCAAAATTTCTATACAATTTTGAGAATGCATTTCTAATAAAACCAGAAACACAAATAATTATCAAATACTTAGATTTATTAGTGAAAGTCGAAACCATAAATAAAGAATGATTAACCTTACAAAAGAACTCAAGGTCCCTAAAAAAATGGAGGGTCATGATCCTCAAATCATGGGAAATGAAATCTGGGACAGCCTACTTGTTTGTATAGCTAGCTGTCATGGGCAGATCGTAATATCATGATTATTATTATTATTATTATTTTACCAACCATATCATAGTCAGTCAAAACAAACATAACTTAGCATTAGTTGACATATATCTTAAATTGAGAGAGTGTGAGTTCGACTCACCATCCCATATGTTATACTAAAATAAACGACGTCATGGTTATGATTTATGACAAAACTTTTATTTTTTTATTTTTACCACAACATCATAGTTATTATTTATGACAACTTTTATTTTATTTTTTGACCAACAACATCATAGTTATTATTTATGATAAAACTTGGGAGATAATTGAACGACTATGCATATCAATATAAAATTGCTAAGAGGCCAAGAGTTTTTTTTAGGAGCTAGTTTAACGAAGTCGTAGGTTCCTTATCGAATGTCATTGTAGATTCCGAGCCAAACCAAATTCGATAGTAGCCTAATTATATTTCTTTGCTTCATAGTTAATGTTGATTCCAATGAATATCAAATGAAATAATCGAAAGACCACTAATCATTTTTGCATTCGAAAGAAGTAATTAATTGAGCAGTTGACAGATGATCCAGGGGTTCGATTCTGTAGGAACCTTTTATCTTCGAATTTCAAAAAGAATTAGCAACCCCCATATTTAACGTTTGAACCATGATATGAAATGAGTTCCATAAAATAAGAATATTGATCCAAATTTGTAAATAACTAAAGTACTAATAAAATAAATAGTAATAGATAAAACAAGCGGTATGCACATAATATGTGGGTGGCTAACCCAAGGTACTATCTTATTATGAGTAATTATATTATTATGCGTAGTATCTTATTGGACAACAACTATGTCTATGTTCCTTTGCGTGGCCATGGTAAAATTCCCAAACTTAGTTAAAAATAAAAAACACTTGGGGGGTGTTTGGGGCAAGGAGTTGTTAAGTCTCCACTTCCTTAATTTGGAGTTGTTTAATTTTGACGATTAATAAGTTTGGAGTTGTTTAGTTTGTGTTTGGGGTGCAGAGTTGTTAAATTTGGATTTCTAAAGTCTGTGTTTGGGGCAAAGATTTAATAAGTCTAGAGTTGTATAACTGGATTTTTTTTTACTGATTTTTTGCTACAATTTTACTATATTATACAATTATAGTTAGATTCCAATGTTTTTTTTTTCAAATTCATGAATTATAAAATTGAGATTTTTGACAAGTTAATTTGTTTTTTTTTTTAATATTTCAAATGAAAACCGCGACACTTTTATTTAATATTTTAAAAGAAAAATGTTGGTTTTTTGGTCCTTAATCTCGGATAATTAATTTAATTAATTAATTTTTTGATCATAAACAAACACATTTAGTATTAATTGTTTTTGGTGTGTAAGAATTATTGTTATAAAACATAAATTTATTATAAGCTTCAATCATATTATATGATTTATTGTAATAAATATTTTGTTATTTGACAATTTTAGACTTTAGCTTAGAGTTTGATACAATGATTCCAACAACATTTGAATCGTCCAAATCGGAGTTCAAACGAAGAAATTATGACAAAAACAAATTGAAAGGAAAAATACCAAGAAGGACTTGGCGACTAAATCAATTAAGCGGACAAGTGAAATAGTGACGAAATGTATTTACTTAAAAAAATAGAGAAAGAAAAAGAAAAAAAAATGGAGAGAGAGAGACAAAGTTACTCTTAGGTAACTTGTTAAAGAAAAAAATAATTAAAAAAAAAAAGAAAACATGTCAAATATTAAATGCTGAAATGTGTCAGTTTTTTATTTAAAAAAAACAAAAGGAAAATGAGAAGTAGCCGTTCAAATTTATATATATAGATATAATATTTTATTATTATTATTTTATAATTATTTATTTTCAAATCAAATCTCAACCATTGGTGCGTTTTTATTTGAAATCCAATGGTCCAATTTGATTTTGGTTTCAAACTACTTTCAAATCTCTTTTCCCTATATTTAAACATCCTTCTTTAATCAAAATTTGTACACTAACTTTCTCCCAAATTTTATCTCCAAAACTTCAATTTTTGTAAGAAATTTTTTAGGGAGATTTTATTTGAGAGATATTTGAGCTTCCAATTTTATTTCTCTTAACCAAATTGAGGGTTTTATTTGTAAGAATTTTTCTTACAAATTTGTGAGCAAAAATTTGTATACCCACTATTTGAGAGAGTTTGTAAGTTTGTTCTCAAATTTCAAATCTTGTAAGGGTTGCTCTTGTGAGCCCGAAACAGAGTGTGTAACGGTTTGATCCTAAATCGTGGAAAGGATCGAGCTTCTTCTTGCTCCCGGAAAAAGAAAACTTTGTACCGGTTTGACTCCTATCGTGGAAAGAGTCAAGTTTCCTAGTGGAACATCCAAGAGGAGTTTGGGAAGTGGAGTAGGCCGGTGTTGCCGAACCACTATAAATCCGACTATGTAAATGAGCCAGTCCCCAAAGCTGGGCTCGAGGGTATATGGGAATTGTTCAACAAAAAAGAAGCTAAAATGGTACAAATGTTTCTTATCCCTTACGGTGGAAAAATGAACGAGATTTCTGAATCGAAGATTCCCTTTCCGCATAGAGCTGCAAATCTTTACCAAATTCATTATTCGATATATTGTGGAGGAGACGAAGAACAAAGAAATAAAATTTGGATCCGTAAGCTTTACAGCTACATGGCTCCTTTTGTTTCAAAGAATCCGAGGGCTGCGTATATCAATTATCGAGACTTGGATATTGGAACGAACAACGAAATTGGGAATACGAGCTACGACAAAGCTAGTATATGGGGAGTTAAATACTTCAAAGATAATTTTAAGAGGTTGGTGAGTGTAAAAATTAAGGTTGATCCTTCTAATTTCTTTAGGAATGAGCAAAGCATTCCATCTCGATGGTGAAAGAAAGGGGGGCATGAGGTGCTTTGAGATATGATTGGAAGAAATCTTAAGGATGTGGCATAATGAGATCAGCATAATGGGGTTTTCTACTTTGGTTTTGTAGTTTATGCCTTAGAAAATTGCTACCTTCGTATTCTAAATGTTCATATATTATCAATTTGTCTTTGGAAGGCAACTAATAAACATACAATAACACTATTGTATTTTTGCATTATATACCTATTTCCAAGTTGTGTTCTTCAACTTTTTGTATTTATCTTGTGTAATTTGGATCTTCTTTTTTTATTTTCATCTAAATTTCTTTTTTTTTTAATTAATATTATCTTACAAATATGAGAACTGCAACCCTAATTACCTACTACCTCTCGAGAGAAAATTGAGATATGCATTAACCATAGAGTTATATATACATGTTTCAAATCTTGATTTATAAAACTTGTTTTGCTTTATTCTTTTTTATCATATATATCAAGTTTAAGATTAGGGTTACTTCATTTCCAAACTGAAAGTTCAAATTAATTTGGAAAAAGGAAACTTAGTACTCAATTTGATGTGTATTCACAATACAAAATAAAGGTTTTCGTTCAAATACACCAAAAAAGATGAAAACTAAAATACAACCTTAAATTATGAATACCAAAATTATATAGGTGCCAAAAGTTGAATAAATGGCATAGAAATTAACTTTCATCATTGTTAGTTTTAGTTTTGTTTTTGTTTTATTTTTTGGGTTAATTTTTATTCTTTTTTGTTTTAGTAAGGAATAATAACTATATATTAAAGGAAAATGAGAGATATGATAGAAAATAAGTAAAATAAGAAAGATAAGATACAATATCTATCTACACTTGATATATAGGTATATTAGGAGTGTATTCGATATATCAAATATACTTATTATCAAATATATGAATTATATATTTCAATTATATATTTTATGTAAGGTATATACATTTCTAAAAATAACGAAGGTAAAATCAAAATAAAACAAAAAAAAACAAAAAATTGGATTTTACAAATTTTGTCATAAATAAAATTGATCTTATATTTTTATAACTACACTAAATATAAATAATAAAATAAATATATCAAATTTTAATAGATAAGAAAATTATGAACTTTTTAAATTTAAATCACATACTAGTTTAGTTAATAAACTATTTTTTTAATAAACATAATCACATATATATATTTTTTATTATAATATAAAATAAAATAAAAGGATATGTAGCGTGAATTGTACGTGATAATAGACTAATTTTTATTAAAACAGCCCAGCTATAATATTGAAATAGACTTGTGCATCATGTTAAATATTGAGCATAATTAATGAAACCACTTGTTTTGCATTCACATGCATATTCAATATATTTAATTTAAGACATGGTTCACATTGTAATTATTTAATTAATAAAAGATTCCTCACATAACGAATGAACCAAATATGGGCCAAAACTAGTCCAATACGAATAAATTTAGTTGATTGAAATTGGACTTATTGATTTTTAAATAAAAAAAATCAAGTAGTATATATAATAGCTGGATTGAAATAAATAATAATTTCTTTTAAAAGGTTGTGAGTTCCAACCCCTGCGTTGTATTAAAAAAAATATATATTTTTGGAGACGTTTTTGGAAAAGTATAATATTTATTAAAAAAATAGAAAAAGGGGTTGTTTTAAATTATTTAGCAAAATAGGACCGCTATCTCTTAAACGTGGTTGAATAGTATTTAAAAAAAAAATGAAGGATGGTTGAATCGAATGCGTCTCTTTAAGAAATTAAAAATTACTTATTTATTTTATGAAATTCAAGTTAAGTTAATGGATTTCTTTTTTCTTTATTTTTTAATTGAAACTTGAATGCGTGGGTTGTCTTTAAAAGATTTAACAAAATGATATTTAAAATTTTTTAATTTAAATTTAAATTCACCATTTTTAAGCTTATTTTTATTTTATTTTTAATACTTGAGTGCCTTTGAAGTCCTAAAACTTTTGAATGAAAAACTGTTATATTTTATGTTTTATTATTTTTATTTTTATTTTTTAATTTTTCTAATACATTCCCTCAAAATCAAACAAAATCAATTTTTTTTAGTGATTTAGTTTTTTGGGATACACAATTTATTCGAAAATAAATTATTAAATTAAATTTKATAACCTATTTTTCTATTTAAAAATTAATTTTCTAGGATCAACAGCTCAACTGAAAAGATTATTAAATTAGATTTGGTATATTATATTTTCTAAAGAATTTGATTTCGTTAGATTTTAAAGATCTGCATTTAGACAGAGTTTAAAAAAAAAATAGTAAAACTTATAACATAACAAATTCTTCCACAAAAAAAATTTATGGCCTCAATAATAAGAAATAATATCAATAAACTAGTTAAAAATAATTTCCTGAATAATTTCAAAAGGACTCGTCTTTCTTCATTAAAATATATACATATATATATATTCCAAAAAGTCGGCCTCTAGAGGTACTCAAGTTTAAAAAATAAATAATAATAATAATTAGGGAAAAATACAGTTTTGATCGTGGTTGAAGTTTGGGTAGATGTCTATTGAAGTTACAAAGTAAACATCCTTAGTAGTTTGGATTTGGTATCAATAAYGTAGACATTGAAATTTTAAAATAGACATTTTTTGTCCARCTTGAGAAATGATTTTAAATAGTCCCTCAACWATTTTTCATTGACTAATTTCAAGATGAYGTGGCATTTAAATAGGTGACTAAGCAAAAAATAATAATATAATAATGTACTTTTAAATTATTAGGACATTAAYCCACACGACCCTCTCGACCTGAAGATCTGCAGTCGGAAACTCAATTTGCAGGTGTTGGATCTGTGCAGGGGAGTTATGGGATTTGGATTGGACAGAATTGGGGGAATCAAATCGAATAAGGATTTGACGAGGGACTTGAAGAAAGCGAGGATAAAGAGTTTTGGCCAGAAGGAAATGATGCAATAGATCACCTTCAGAGAGAGGGAAATTAGCGTTGACAACGAGTAACAGTGTTGAGAATCCATATAAATTAAATGAATTAAATTTATCCATCGACAACAAATTTTAGGTTGGGTGTGGCTTATTTATCTTTAGGTAGGATGGTATCAGTTCAGGAGATCCTGTGTACGAACTCTTGTATCGTTGTTTCCTCCTCATTTATATTGATTTCCACTTGTTAAACTTTGTTAATTATCCAAGYTCACAAGTGAGGGAAGCGTAAGTAAATATGGCCTAAAGTATGATGATTGTTCTTTTGATGCTGAGAAAATCGGGAAGGAAATTGATTAGGTTCTCAAGAATTTATAGAAGGAGAAATAAAGAGTATGCGATCAGTATTTGGCCATTATGAATCTGAATTTTAATTTTATACCGGCTTTGGAACAACCGTGAAAAAATTGAAATGATTGGAATTGCTTCTGAAACTTTTGCGTCGTAGTATAGAGGGAGAGGGGAGAGAACCATAGAGAGAGAAAGTGAGACCATGAAATAGATTTTTTTTTAGGATTTAATATTTCAAATGAAAAGTTTAGATATGAATTTTGGATGATGAAAGTTCAAGGGTTTAATTTTTGTAATTAAAAGTTGTTGAGTACAATTTTTCCATCAATAAATGTTTAAGGGTTTAATTTTACCCTTGTACAAGTTTAAAGATGAAATTACAATAATTAAAAGTTTAAGGGTGAAATTGCAGTAATGATCATATTTTAGGGGTGGTTTGTACAATTTGTCCTAATTTTTTTTTTTTATAAATTTGATCGACGTGTCAAATAGTCTCTCACAATTTCCATGACATCSACGTTTCAACCTTGTATATTTAATCTAATTTTAAAACTACTTTAAATAGAGTAGTTTAATTCTTATATGAAATCGCCTGACACTACAAATTATAATAAAATTTTATTTTAGAATATTTTGAATTTTTTTTTTTTATTTTTAAAGTAGCTTTTGATTGTGATTGGACAGGTGACATTGACAGGATTTTGGAAGCATTCAAGTCCTAGATCTCATCTATATAAAGATCTTGTAAGCATAAATTTTTTCTCCCCATATTGTCCCTTTAATTCTAAATTTTTGTGTATAATTTTGATGACATTTCTGTCATTTCYCTCCCTCGAAAATTACATTATTTTTTACACCCTCTCTCTAAAAAATTATACACCCATCCATATTCCTCTACCTCTCTCGTAAAATTACACCATCCGTTCACATTCCTCCATCTCTCTCCATTACTTTTTCTCAAAATTAAATGTCGAACYTTTTTTTTCCTTTCATCCCATCTATTTACATTCTCTCATCTCTCCACTATTTTTTCAAAATTAATTTTCTTATAAATTATTTATGAAGTGTTAATTATTATTATTATTTAATAATGATAAAAGTTATAATATAAATAGTTTCTTAAAAAATGAATATAAAGAGTTTTTTTTGTTATACAACATGTGGGGTGGARGATCGAAGTCACGATCTCTTGATCAAAGATAGGTGCCTTAATCACTTGAACTATGCTCCGTTTGGCAGAATATAAAGGATTAGAATATATAAAGTTTTGTGTTTTTATTCCTATAAATTAATTAGTTATTTTAAATTTTAATAAATTGGAAAATTTCCAAGTTTTGTAACTTAATATAACAACTTTTTCTTTCTCCTACCCCCAACTTTTTCCTCATCAAAACTCAATCTTCTATTATTCTCATGGATATTTTTCTCTTTTAGCAAATGTCGYTTAAGAATCAAGAGCAAAATTCCCTCAATTACATTATTGCAATGGCGTTGGTGGCTGAATCACTAAGAAGGAGGGCAAGCCAATGTGAAGAGGGGTGGAACATGTTAGAGTGAAAGAAGATGAAATAGTGTGCACCTGAGGTTTACTATTTCTTTTCTATATTTTATTTTATTTGATAAAATTGTATGAATTACTAGACTATAGTACATAATTTTGTTGATTTCTTCTTTCACATTTTCTAATTTCTATTATTTAAATAAAATATTGATTGAATTAATTTTGTAAGTGACATTTCAATTTAATTAATAACATATATCTGGAGAATCATAAACATCTAATTTAATCTCAAAATTAATCTTAAAATTTTCACTTTTCTTAATCCCACTCATTCACTTCCTCCATCTATCCATTATTTTATTTCAAATTTAATTTTCTCATAAATTGTTGATAATTATTTTAATTATTTAATAATACCAAAAGTTAAAATATAAATAGTTTATCTTTAGAAAAAAAAATAAAGAGTTAGAATATATAAAGTGTTATCTTATGTTTTTATAAATTATTTTAATAAATTAGGAATTATTGAAATATGAAAGATTATTAGCGAATAGATCTATAATCAAACTTATTTATCATTTTACATTTGAATTATTCTAATAATTTACTTCCTTTAATTCAATTATGAAATCAACCTCCTCAACTTTTCTTTAATTCAATTATGAAATCAACCTCTTCAACTTTTGTAAAATTAATTTATGTCGCCAAAAAGAACATAYGGTGACGAAATGARTTSGTCGCCATAGAAGACTTTTGATGACAAAATACGACGATTTTAGTGATTAACAAATTTGGTCGTCAAAGGTCAAAATTCCTGTAGTGTAAAAAACTGACTCGCAAACGACTCACCAATTGATAGTATACTTTATACACCACATTTCATGATATTTAGGTAGAAATTATTTAACAATTTTCGGTCATTTGTGGCTTATTTACGTGCATAACTGATGTTTTTTATAGGATCAAGCTATTAGAAAGAATTGAAGCATAAGCGATCAATTGAGGGAAACTAGAGCGAAAAAGAGGAGCTTGATGAAACCACATCAGCGCC
>NW_019104578.1:198503-276010 GCF_001995035.1 Momordica charantia
AAGTCAGTATAGGTCGGATTCCCAGTTTAGTTCGAGGTCAGAAATCATCGTACCTGATCGTGGAGTGAGGTCCTCTACTTATGGGTGGTAGTCCCGCTAATCTCGCGACAGTTACAACCGGTAATCTCGGGACCGTCGGTTACACCCGGTAATCTCGGGACCGACGGTTACACCCGATAATCACGCCGCTGACAGTAGCTCACATCGGCCCCCACCGAGCTTCCCGGTAGATCGGACCTCGGCCCTCATACTTAGCATCTGTCAACGCTAGTGGTGGTGATCTCGGCGGCCCGAGATAGGCATGACTCATGAGTCATCTTGGAGCACCAATAGGGGTCCTCCACGTGTCCAGGGTATTCTCTTCCCCAAACATTCTCTGTTAGCAAATATGATTTAAGAATCAATAGGAAAATGAATAGCAAAATTCCCTGAATTACATTATTACAATGGCGTTGGTGGCTGAATCGCTATGAAGGAGGGCGAGCCAACGTAAAGAGGGGTGGATCATGTTAGAGTGAAAGAAGATGAAATTGTGTGCACTAAGGTTTAGTATTTCTTTTATGTGTTTTATTTTATTTGATAAAATTGTATGAATCACAGGACTATATGGTACATAATTTTGTTGAATTTATTTTTTCACATTTTCTAATTTGTATTATTTAAATAAAATGTTGATTGAATTAATTTTGTAAGTGACATTTTAATTTAATATCTGGAGAATCATAAACATCTCATTTAATCTCAAAATTAATCTTAAAATTTTCACTTTCTTTAATCGCGCCCATTCACTTTCTCCATCTCTCCACTATTTTATTTCAAATTTAATTTTTTCATAAATTATTGATAATTATTTTCATTATTTAATAATACCAAAAGTTAAAATATAAATATTTTATTTTAGAAAAAAAAAATAAAGAGTTAGAATATATCAAGTTTTATCTTTTGTTTTTATAAATTAATTTTAAAAAATTTTGAATTATTGAAGTATGAAAGACTATTAGCGAATATCTATAATCAACTTATTTATCTTTTTACCTTTGAATTATTCTAATAATTTACTTACTTTAATTCAATTATGAAATCAACATCTTCAATTTTTGTAAAATTAATTTTTGTTATAAATCTTAACTATACTTTTTTTTATGTATTTTTTAAAGGTTAAAATAAACTACCAAATTCCCAAAGCGAGCATAACTCAGCAGTAATGAGCATATACCTCAAACCGACGTGCATCGCAACTTCATTTATCTATTGAGTCATTTCATTATTTTTCTTCTCATTTGATTTTAGACTTTTTTTTCTTCCAGTGATCCAAATTGCTTACTCAAATTATCATTTATTTAAGTTTATTTGAAAATTTGTAAAGATTGAGAGATAATATTTAGAAAGAGAGATAAATTTAGAGGAATTAAAAGAGATAAATCTATATTTAGAAGATAAAACTGCTCAAACTAATAGTAATAAAATGATAAATTCCGCGTGCATCCACGTGTTACTGACTACTAATTATAAAATTGGGAATCTGAAGGTTGTTATGTAATTTGAATTTAGATGGTACAAAAATAAAATTTTAAATTTTAAATTTTGTGTGTATATATGTTTGATTGGTATGTTTATAATTTATATAAAAATGGATATCGTATAGCCTGCGTTTGATTTGATGGTTTTTTTTAAGAAGTGATTTCGTTAAATTAAGTCACAGGGGCAAAAATGGAAGGGAAATTCCTCGATCTAAAAGCCAAGCAGGGAAATTAAAAAGCCAAGCATACGTGTGGCAGAAGGGGAAGTGATCTCCCATTTTGCTAAACCACGGGCAGCACAATTGCATTGATGGGACCAATGAGAAAAGGAAATGAAGGCAAAACGGCGGGTTAGGGCTTGAATCTCCATCATCCAATTTTGCTCATCTCCCCTTGTGTGTATCTCATTTCGAATCAGTTGAATTGCCAACAAAGAATCAGATTCGACTTCTAAATGGGTGAATTTGGAATCAGCCGCAAATTTCAGACCCTCCAGGATGCATCTAATTTCTGCCTGGAATGACGGTTCGACCCCGTCCTTGGCCTCGAGGAGTGGTGAGCAGCACGGAACAATTGATCTTCACTTCTCATGGTTGGTGTTCCGATGATTTTTCGGCAATCATCCATGATCTTACGAAGCGACAACGGAAATGGAACGCGAATTGAAGTCGCGACAACCAGAGAATCCGAAGAGTCTCTTATGATGCAATCGAAGCTCGTAGATGCGCCTCTGTTAAGGATCCACATTGAAAAGAGAGAGACCTAACAATGGTTTATAATAGATATGGACTACTCCTCTCATTGCGAATGGGTTGTGAACATGCATATTATTAACCCCTACATATACCATCAGTGATTTGATGGTTTTGTAATAAAATATTTTGATAAAAATTTAAATTCATAAATATATATTAATGTAGTTTATGCGGAACTAAACTCTTCAAATAAAATAAAATAAAATAAAACTCCTAATTTGAGATAYGCAAGATGAGTAATCAAATACTATCACAAACCAACACGCAATCCTAATTGAGAGAACTCCTATTTACTCTCTTTATTCATTAAATTTAATTAAATTATATTTAATAAATGAATAGATTAAGTCTCATTGGCCAGACTCGACTAGCTCCATCCAAAGAAGTAATAGTCCAAGGTCTACGAATCTTAGGGGTGAGCATCGATCGGTCGGAATCGGTTTTTGATCGCTTCCGACGTTGAAAACCGATCTAATTGGTTTCGGTCGGTCAGAAATTGGGAGAAAGAGAAGAAGGTGGGGAGAGAGAAGAAAAAGAGGAGAAATAATGGAAAGAAAGAAAGAGATAGAAATTGAAGGAAAGGAATGATTAAGAAAGAGCCACGTACTATTTAAGAGCCATTTTATCTTTTTTTTTTTTAATATCCATCTCTTTTTAATTTATTTCTTCCTCTCTCTCTTCCCTCTCTTTTTTGTCGCACCTTATCTCTCTTTCTTCTCTTGACTCTCACCATCTTTCTTTTTTCCATTCAATCTACCCTCTCAATTATTATTCTCTCCATCCTCTGCTCTCTCTTGTGGGGTAGAATATTATATTGGAACAAAACTTTAATTTTTTCTTCTCTTTTTTTATAGGTTGGTTGGTGAGTTCCTTTCCCATCGGAAGAGCCGACCGACTGACTAGTCAATTTTTCAAACAGAAAAACCGACATCAACCGTTTCGTCTCTTCAACCGATCGAATCGAAACCGATCGACCGACATCGATTCGGTCGGTTTTTGTCGATCGGATCGATTTTTCGGTTTGGTTTGTTCACCTCTAATGGACTTCAAGTACTACGGATCAAGCTTAGACCGGCTTACAACTTAAATCTAAATTTATAGTCCAATCCATGAGTCTAATTAGATGGACCAAGAGTTTAATTGGACTTGGATCGGTTTTGAATTAGCCTATATAATAATTTAATTTTAATTATGGAAAAGGTATTAAAATTTTCAAAACAAAGGGTTTTAGAATATGTGTTATTTTAGATTTTTTGTTTTATAAATATTATCGAGACATTTTGTATAAAATAATAGATGTGCTTAAAATAGTTAAACATTTTAAAATGGGAAGATTTAAAATTTAAGAGATTTTGAATTTCTAAGAAAAAAAGTACATTTAAAAAGGAAAAACATTACTTTATAAAGATGAGGTGAAAGACGACATAAATAGCATTATTTTTTATAATAATAAACAAAGCCAACGACCCGATTTCAATAGGTTTGGCCGGTCCAATTTAAAATAGGGATTACTGCACTGATAGCCTATTTAGGAACCATAATTACATAAAAGGATTGAAATGTAAAATTTACACTTTTTCATGAAACAATAGTAATTAGGATGATATCCATCACACAAATCACTAGTATATCATTTTAAAGATCCACCTCAATATTAAATAATTTTTTAAATCTAGAATTTAAATCTCTTAAAATGCTTAATTATACTTTCCTAGATAAAAAAAATCCCAAAACCCCAAAAATCTCCAAAACCATCCATTTTCAAAACTCCTTTCTTCTTCCTCCGATCGTCTGTTTTTCTTCTTCCGACCATCTGTTCTTCTTCTCTGACCGTCCGTCTCTGTCTGCCTTCCTCTTCTGCTGACTCTGTTTTTCTCCATCGCCCGTCTCTGTTTTTCCCGTTCGAAAGGAGATTTCCACCATTCCTTCTTCTCGAGTCGTTTATGCCTGTCTTTGTCTCTGGCTGACGTCTGCCCGCCTTCATCTCCAGCCGCCTCCGTTTTTCTCTGTTACCAGAGCAGTTCATCTCTATTTATCCTGATCGAAAGGTTTGCATTCCAACGGTTGTTTTCGATTTATGATTTCGTTTGAACTATTGTATATATGAGGATATATATTATAGTGAGTTTGATTATGATATATCTTATAACTCAACTTGTATATATGCGGATATACGAATATATAATATAGTGATTTTGAATGTATATATGCGGATTTATAAGTGGATATATCTTATGATTCAACTTGTATATATGCGGATATGCGGATATATACTATAGTGATTTTGAATGTATATATGCGGATATATAAGTGGATATATACTGTGATTTTGAATATATTTTTTGAATATGCGGATATATGTTTATTGAGACTTCAAAAGATGTTTGTGTGATTTWGAAATGTCCTTGAAGATTGAACACCAATGTGGGAGTAAATTAAGAGAAAATCAATATTTTTTTAAGAAATAAATTAAGGTTTTGAAGGAGTGAATTAAGGGATTTKTGTTGAAAATTAGTACAGGGTCTAATAATAATTAGAAGATTATGATAATAATTTATGAAATTAAATCTTTTATATTTCAAAAAAACAAATATGGATAAAATCGGAACTAAAATAAAATCCTACATGCATAAAGTGTAAAATTAGAAAATTTTAAACAGTAAAAAACAGCCCTCCGAAAACACGTTATCTCTTTAAAATCGGAAGATCCATATCCAATCTAATTGATAGAAGGTTGTACTGGATCAGGCGGATCAAATGTTGACCTTAGATGGACCTGGACAAGTTGATTTTACGACTTCGAACCCGACCATAAAATTGAGAATAGATTCAACTCATACTTTTTATTCAATAAAAATAAACCACATAAAATAAAAGACAATAAATGAGAGTTTCTTTTTGAGCGTGGATTGAATTCAATTCTTTTTATACAATACAATTATACATATTGATTTCACGTTTTGTAAATCACTCCGTCTTGAGTTTGGAATGATTTTTGAATTGAAAAGAAGCGCTTCCTTGGTAAGCACTCATTGCATGCTTCTCCTAAAATCATTTTAAATTTTTATTATTTAGCGTTTTTAGAAATTTCAAAACAGTGATTATCTAATTCAAATACATCGTTTTTTAAATTAAAGTCATTTTTAATTTGTTACCAACCACCCTCTCTCAAGGGTTAAGATATTAGCATTCTTCTTTCAAATTGAAACTAGGTTTAGATCTTCACGTTCACACACTACAATTGTTCTTTTATATTCTAAAAGACGACAAAAAAAAAAGAAAAATATAATCCCAAATTTGCCCTAGATGATAAAAGCCAAGGGACATTTTTTAATCCCAAAAAGATATTTCATGTACCAAAGATTTCCCTCACTTTTTGGACATTGTTGACCATAAATAGAGCTTTCAAGTCCACACACATCAAATCTCCAAACCAGCCATGAAGTACTCTTCCCCATTAATCCCTCTTTCTTTCTCTCTTGCCTTTGTCCTTCTATCTTCATCTCCAACATGGGCTCACAAACATGAAGTTACTCTTCCATGTATCTCCGATCATTCTCAAGATAGTTACCCTATTTCCAAAGTTGTTTACTCTCCAATGGATTCTACCTATTTTTCTGTGTTGAATTTCTCCATTCGAAACCCTAGATTCTCAACAATTGACACTCCAAAGCCACTCCTCATCATAACACCGGCAAATATTTCCCATATTCAAGCTGCAGTCATTTGCTCCAAAACGCATGGCCTCGAAATCCGAATTCGAAGTGGCGGCCATGACTACGAGGGTCTTTCATACATCTCCCACCTTCCATTTATAATTGTAGACCTAATCAATCTCAGATCCATCACCATTGACGTCAAACACGAAACTGCATGGGTTCAGTCCGGAGCAACTCTTGGCGAATTCTATTATAGAATTGCTGAAAAAAGTCGAACCCTCGCGTTTCCGGCTGGTCTTTGCCCAACGGTCGGCGTTGGAGGGCATTTTAGTGGCGGTGGTTATGGGTTGATGATGAGAAAATATGGTCTTGCCGCTGATAATGTGATTGACGCTTACTTAATTGATGCTAATGGGAAATTTCACGATAGAGAGTCGATGGGGGAGGATCTGTTTTGGGCCATTAGAGGGGGTGCTGGAGGGAGCTTCGGAATCGTGGTGGCGTGGAAGGTGAAGCTGGTTCCAGTTCCCGCGACTGTAACGAGTTGCTCAATTAACAGAACTTTGGAAAAAGATGCAGTGAAGCTAATCCATCGGTGGCAATATGTGGCTCACAAATTGGATGAAAATCTATTCCTTGGCACCATTTTGTCTGGTATTCTTTCAATGGTTTATGCTTGGGTTTATTTATTTATCACTTTTGAGAGGAAAATATTATTTCTTAAGAATTGATAATGACAATGAAAAGACATCACACCAAATGGTTTTTCTAGGGGAAAAAAAGATATGCTTTTTACTTTTTAGGATACTTTTATATTTTGTTAAATTTCTCACTAAACTTAGTTGGAAATTTAATTATTATTAGTGTTTGGTGGGTTAGGTATACTCTTGAAAGTGTGAGATATTGTGCTTGCTGAATACTTTTGAAAAATTTCTTATGATATTTTAGTTACGTAATAAAAATGATTTCTTTTTGCCAAATTGCGAGTATAGTTCAGTGTAATTAGCATATATATCAAATCAAAAGATTGTAAGTTCCTTTCGTTCAAGAGTACTTACATAAAAGTATTTCACTTAAAAAGATTGGGTTCAAATAACAATTTCAAATTCACTCAAAGTATATATGCTATAATTTTATTTATTTATTAATTTTTGTCTAGACTTAGGGTAATTTGGTTATGTTTTTAGGGTTTTTTTTTTCCTTTTATGATGAAATATATTTAAGCATTTTTTTTGTTTGGTTTAAGTTGTGACATTCTTGTATGTAGATTTTGAGGAGGTGTGTTAAGTGAACTTTGAGTAATTTGTAGGTTACTTATTGAATGATGAAATTAAAATTTCAAAGTTAAATAAGTTTTAAACCTTACTTTTGTCTCTAAAAATTCATGCTTAAATTATTATAGTGGTCTTGAACTTTTTAAATATTTTACAGTATAATCTTTGAACTTCACATAAAAAGTTCTTTTTTTTCTTTTTGTTCTATAAATTAATTATTTAATAGAAACTTGACACACACACACGTCTAGTTATAATATATTATATAATAAATAAACATCTATTATGACAAATATTTAAAGTCACATTCATAAATGATAGATTAAGTGTCAAGTTTTCACATTTCTCAAAAAAAAAAAAAGTGTCAATTTTTCACATAGGATTAAGACCTCGGTTAGATGACCAATAATAAAAATGAATGAAAATGACAAAATTAGATTGTATGAAAAATTTAAAAATTAAAAGAAAAGTTAAAAAAGATCATACATGTAAGACATTAAAATATTTTAATACTTTAGGAACACCTTTTTCCAAACTATTAAAATGTTGGGAACACGAAACTAACCTAAGCATAGTTCAACTGGTTAAGGCATAAAAGATGGGAAGTTTGAATTTTTATCTCTCCCTGTTTGAAGAAAAAAAATAGTTTTGAGAACGCCATGAAATAACAACTCACCCCATTAAATATATGGAAGTAAATCAATTGAAAGCTGTCTTTTTTCTTTTTTCCTCTATCATATTCTTAAAAAAAGTTGTGTTTTCTCCTCAGAAAATGGTATCCCAAAATATATTGCATTTGCCACTAATATGAACATTTGAATTCAATTATTCTTGATGATAGGTGGGGTTTTAAATGTTTCCCAAGGAGGAGGCGAAACAAATAAAAATCCAATAGCCTTATTCTTCACTTTGTTTCTTGGGAAGGTAGATGAACTTGTAAAAATTTTAAAGACAAATTTCCCAGAGTTGGTTTTGGCAAAGGAAGATTGCATAGAATCGAGTTGGATCGAATCAGCTCTTGTAAATGCAAAGTTGACAGGGTTTCCAGCAGACGAATCCTTAGAAACTTTGCTCAAAAGAGATCCTCTCACCAAAGCAAGCATGAAAATCAAATCTGATTATGTCAAGGAACCCATTTCCGAGACTGCAATCGAGGGCATATGGGAAAGATTGAAAACTCAAGATAAACAAGGGAAAGTTTTTATATTTATGCCTTATGGAGGGATAATGAGTCAGATTCCCGAGTCGGAAACTCCTTATGCCCACAGAGCTAGATATCTGTACAAGATTGGCTACATTATTCAGTGGGAAGAAAAAGGCGTTGATGCGGAGAAAATACACCTCGATTGAATACGAGAGCTTTATGATTACATGACCCCTTTCGTTTCCAACTCTCCGAGGGCTGCATATCCCAATTATAGAGACCTCGACATTGGAACCAACAACAAATATGGAAGGACCAGCTACAAGCGAGCAAGCGTTTGGGGATTGAAGTATTTTGGGAACAATTTTAAAAGGTTGGTAGATATCAAGACCAAAGTTGATACTTATAATTTCTTTAAGCATGAGCAAATCATACCGACTCTCTAGCAGGCATAAATCTATTTATGTTTTGTGTACATTATATGTATTTTTCAGAACCAATTTGAATACAGTTTAATGGTAAAGATATCATGTCTTCTCTAGAGTTGAAAGGTTGTAGAAAAAAAATGTATATTTCACTTTTTTTTTTTTTTTAATAATGTGAGTGCCTTGATAAACAGAAGCTAGTCATTTTTTTCCCTAAATTTATATTTGTTAAAAAAAAATGAAATTATAAGTAGAAAAAGGATATTTGTTTGACGAAAATTTAAACCAATGGTCATTAGGTTTTGTTAACCCACTTTTTTTTTAATATTTAATTTAATAATTTTTCTTTTATCAAAGTTGTAATTCATTAGTTATTCCAGAGGCTCGCCCCATCTAAAAAATCAGGTACTCTTCATATATAGTTTTACTAAACACACTCACAAACTTTATTTTAATCCGAGGTTGATTCACAATTTGACATTTTAATAGATTTTCTTAAAATTATAAATTTCATATTTCATTTTAAATAGTAATATCTATTTTGCATATCTAAAATATCTATTTTAGCATGTGTTTTGGAAACTTATACTTTATTTGTATATATATAAACTTATATTTTATTTGTAATAGAATATATGTATTTTAAGAAAATACATATATTCTATTTTAATTTGTAAACTTTTATATTTATTTTATTTGGTCTATAAATTTTCAAAAATGTTATTTTTGTTATTGAATTTTTAATGTTTTTTTATAGTACTTTAAACTCTACCTAATAATGAATCATTTGTAATTACAGTTAATTTTTCATGAATTAATTAAAACCGAACTCTAAATTTATTTTGAAACTTGGAAAATGAACGCTACTATCCGCAAATATATGTCATGTAGCCATTTTCTCAATTACTAGCTAAATAAATAAAAGCACATATTTATGTTAGGTTTCAATTAATTAATTTACAAACATTTAAGTCAAAACGAGCATAGCTCAGTGGTAATTGATATATACCTTCAATCAAGAGGTTATGAGTTTGATCCTCCACCATCCCAAACTGTTGTACATATATATATTTATTAAATAAAATATAACGACCATGAGCGACCTAATTTTGGATACATAAATAATATTATGTTTTGTTATGTTTGGATATTTCTTACCAAGAAGGAGTGTTTATTAAAAAATATTGAAGATTATTCTTTTGTGTGATGCTAAAAAATTATCCTTAAAATTTTGTATTTACAAACATGATTAGAATTCATTACATTATTCACTCAGATTTTTTATCTTTTTCCATTTAAGTTAAATATATAATTTAGTTTCTAGTGTTTGTTTTTTTCTTTCTTTTTTTTTTTAATTTCAAATTTAGTCTCTAGTTTTTTAAAGTTTCAATTTCATCCTTTATGGGTTTTTTTAATTATTATTTTTAAAATCTAAGTCCTTATACATACAATCTTTTTTTTTTACTTTTTTTTTCTTTGAATGAGTCCCTATTTTTAAAATTTCTACTTTTGTGCAAAAATATTTACTTTGTTTTTTAATTTTTGTTATTCCAATACAAATGATTTTAAAATTACTTTCAATAGAGTAGTTTAATTATAGTCTTCAAGTATAAGTCATTGTGTGGGGGAGGTGTTTTCCATAATCAACCCATCATTGTAAAGAATTCTATAATATTAAAAATGGAAAAGAATCAGAGAAGAAAGATATGTTGGAAATTTTCTTGTTTTAATTTACTAATATTCAACCTATCATTGTCATTGATTATTGTGAATTTGACAACAAAAGTAAGAAAATAGAAGGATGTTTTGAAAAGTTTGTTGAATTTTGAAGTAGCTTTTCTTATGTGATTGGATATACTATATAGGTGACAATTGACAAAAAATTTTGGAAGCATTTGAGTCACGGTTTTAATAATTATAAAATTTGGAGTCGGAAGGTTGTTCATGTAATTTGTATTTGGATTGAATTTTCTAAATCTAAATTTATGTAAATTGTGTTCAAAATGATCATTTTGATTTATACGTTTATAATTTAAAGAAATTAGCATGTAATATAAAGATAGATTTCATAATTTTGAGTTTGTATATAGRGATTAATACATTGATGGTCCTAATTACATAAAAGGATAGAATTTACACTTTTGTCATGAAACAACCTTATTTAAATTACTAAAATATCCTTTTGTATCTACACATTAATATTAAATAAYTTTTAAAATCTATAATTGATTAATTGGAGGRTTATAATTTGAATCTCATAATATTTGCTCAATGATACTCTCCAAAAGTAACTAAATTACCAAAACTTCTAAAAATATCCCCAAATTCCTCAAAAATCGAAAACCTCCAAAAATATCCTTAAATTCCCAAATTCAAAAATTTGGAAAAAAAAAATCCCCAAATTCGAAAATAGTGATTGTCCGCTTCCTCCATCTGCTTGTTCCGTCTCCGAGGTTTGTATCGGTACGTGTCTTCTTCTCTGGCCGCGTGTTTGTTCGTCCGCCTGCTTGCTCCGTCTCTGACGATTCACCTCCATTCGTCTGCTTCGTCCGTCTCCGATGATTCACCTCCATTCGATTGCTTCATCCGTCTCCGAGGTTTCGTATCCGTCACGGAGCAGTCTCAGTCCTTCCTTTTTCATCGCCAGCAACGTTTCTGTCACCATCTTTCACCGTTTCCAGCACCGAGGAGTGCGTTTCCTCGTCTCTGGTCCCCCATTCATATTTAACCAATATTGTATATATGAGAATATATTGTATATATGTGTATATATGTGTATATATCTTATAGTGATTCAGTATTGAATATGGATAATTTTTCATTAGATCTGCCGAATAGCACTGTTATGCCAATGTTCTACTTGGATTATATTAGGATATATATTATAACTCATAAAATTTAATTGGATGTAATTTATAATGTTGAAGTAGTTGTTGAAAATTATATTTTTTAATAGTCCCTTCTTCAACGAGACCCACCTTATACGGTCGTTCAGTACAAACAATTACACAGAAAGTGAGAAATCAAAACTTTTTAGAATAACCGTGGTTGGCTCAAATGTAATCAAACATTTTAATAAAACTTGTTTTAACAGAATTGGATATTGGGAGTGGTTAATTGCGTGGGAGGAAAAAATCATACGGACAGATTTGCCAAAAATCTTGTTTTAACATAATTAGATATCTTTTGAATTAATAATAATGGTAAATCATAGAAAAAAATCTTTTTTGAAGTAGTGAATTAAAGGATTAGTGTTGAAAATTTKAATGAGGTCCACAATAATTAAACGAATATGATTACAAATTAAGGATTCAAATCTTTTAATTAAAAAAATAAATTATAATAAAAATAAATCTAATAAATAAGGGTAAAATCGATATTAAGAAAAAAATCCTACCGACAGTCATCTAAAAGTGTAAAATTGGAAAACTAAATATATTTGTGAAATTAAGTTTCAAAAACATCTCCTGAAGATATTATCTCTTTATAATCTATATTTAATTAGGTAGGAATCAATACGAACTTAGCTCAACAATAATTGATACATCCTTCTGCCCAAGAGTCATGAGTTCGAACTCCATTCCCACGTGTTGTACTAACCATAAATAAATAAATAAATAAATATATATATATATATTTTATTGGATAAGTGTTTATAATTATAAAATGTTGTTTTAGAGCATGTGAAATGTTATATATACTATAAAAATTTGATTGATAAATATGAATTTATGTAATTTATGAGAACTATAAAATTTCGATCCTTCAAAAATAAAAATAAAAATAAAAACTCGTAATTTGAGATAAATCAAAGCTATACTCAAACAAAACTTGGTTTCTTAATCCAAACCAACACAATCCTCTCTAAAGAACGCCTATTTATTTTCTTGGATTTGATTAAATTATATTTAATATGAGTACATTCTACTCATATTTTTTATTCAATAAAACAAACCAATATAAAAGACAACGAATAAGAGCTCCTCTTTGAGTGTGTACTGAATTTGTTATTTTTTATTTTTATACAATAAAGAATTATAAATATTGATTTCATATCTTGACTTCAAAACGTGCAAATCAGCGAGTGAAATGACTTTTGGAAGCACATATTAAAAGTTTTTCGAATGGTTTATGCTTGAGTTATTTATTTAATTATCACTTTCGAGTAGAAAATATTATTTCTTATGAATTGATAATGAAAGTGAAAATACATCCCACCAAATGGTTTTTTTTTTTTTTTTAAAGTTTGAGTTTTCCTTTTAATTAGGAGCCAAATTAATTCGAATTTTTTTGGGTTAAATTTTATTAAATTCCCCACTAAACTTAGTTGGAAATTTAATTTTTATTAGTGTTTGGTGGGTTTGGTATACTAGTGGGATTGTGTTTTGAGCTAATTAAGGATGCTTGCTTTAAAAAAAAATTCATATGATATATTTAATTACCTAATAAAAATAGATAGTTTTTTTATAAGTATAGAAAATAAAAAAAATTGTTTGTTGAAAATTATAAAAAGATTTTAAAAAGTACTTATAAAAAAAGAATTTCACTTAAAAAGAAAGATTCCATTAAAGTAGCAATTTAAAATTTCACTCTAAATATTTATGTACATTATGATTTTATTTATTTATYTTTTGTCTAGACTCGAGTAATTTAATTATTGTTTTAGATTTTTCTTTTACGCGTTGAAATGTATTAAAGCATTATTTTGGTTAAATTGTGACATTATTGCATCTAGATTTTGAGGATGTGTGTTAATTGTATTTTGAGAAATTCTTAGGTTACTTAATTCAATGACAGAAATTAAAAATTTGAAGTTAGATAAGTTTAAGTTTTGTCGCCAAATCCAGCATAGCTCAAGTGGTTAAGATATATATCTTTGACCAAAAAGGTCATGAGTTTGAACCYTTACCCCGCATGTATCTTGACAAAAATAGGTTGTATGCGAACATCTTTAAGAAATTAAAAGATATATAAGTTTCAGCATTCTTCTATTCGAATTACAGTCATTTGTGATTCTAAATTAGACGGTGGATTGTTGATGCATTTTCGTAGTGTATGCATGACAAACTTTGGTCTCTGTTGCATATTGAGTTTACTTGATGTATAGTATGATTATTTATTAGGCTGTGTCTTGAGGGTACTAGATACATATTATTATGGTTAGGATTGCTCTGCTGCATGTTTTAAGATTGTTCAATATGTAGTATGACAAGATTTGCTCTACTATACATCTCGATATTACTTAATGTATAATATGACCAGTTTTGTTTTGTTATACAATCTTAAGATTACTCAATGCATAGTATGACTAGTTGCCCTGTTATGTATGGGAGTATAGCTTRTGCATAGCATGACCAGTTTGTTCCGCTATATATGTTGAGATTCTCTGCATATAGCATGACAAGTTTATCTATTGTGCATAATTGAGATTATTCTATGGTAGAAAATGACCAATTTTGAGTAAGGATTTAATGAAGAATTTTTCTAGTCATGACTATATTTTAAGGATGATGTTTGAAAGGATCAATTAYCCTGAAGTATTTCAAGTTATTTATTTCTCAACATATCCCTAACAACTAGTCTCACAAATTATAGTTTATTGTTYGAAAGGTTAATTGCTTCCTCAACATTATTTTATTGTAAAATTCTACCACTCACTGAACTTGTCTAACTCATTCTTTTCTTCTTAATTTTCTGTTAAGTAGCACTGAGTCTCAAATAAGTCTACTAGGATTAAGGTCTGCCACTAACTCGTCTAGACTGCATAACATTTTGCATGTAAATGTCATAGTGTGTGTTTTATATTTGTAACTAGTATGACTAACATTCTTCCTATGACGTAAATTGCTTTACAATTTTATGTGTTTATATGCATGAAATAGTTTCTAAAATAGTGTACAACGAGACACACTTTGTTCAACATTAGAAGTATATTGATTTTTCTCCAATAACAAAATATTGTCCGTAAATACTCGATATTTGATTCCATCCATAAATTTTCTTCCCTGTAAGTTGTAGCTGCTGGTAAAATATTTGAATGATAAATATTTCCTTTTCAATGGCGTGTTTTATCCAATTTTCAAAGGAAATTCTATCAAAATTTTTATGTTTTTCTTTGAAGTATCAAAATTTGTTCGCAGATTAAATTTTCAAACGATAAATCAGTTCATGTCAGTTTAAGACAATGAACTAATTCATAGATAGTTGGAATTTATTGTCGGCACGTTACGTCCTAAAATACTAATTTAAAATTTGGTATTAGAGAAAGGCAAATTTTGTATATCATGTGAAATCATATCTCTCTCCCCCTTGGTAGATGCTTAAATAAATCTACATTATAACTTATTAGTCTTTTTTTTCAAAGAACATCGACAATATTCTATTTCGTGAATCACGTGCAGAGGACAAAGAGGGGGACCGGACAGAGAGACGAACAAAGGACTAAGGAGAGGGGCCAAACTTATAAAATATCTAAATGTTTGCTACATAACGAATGAAGGTAATAAATAACCCAATCGAGCATAGTTTAACTGTAATTAATATATGTCTAAAATCAAGAGGTTATGAGTTCAATTCCTCATCGCCACATATATTGTATTTATAAAAAGAAAAAGAAAAAAAGAAAAAATTGGAAGTAATAGATATGAAATTGGAATATATCACTTATCCAATTAGAGTATTAAATATCCATCGATATATAAACATTTACACGTATTATAAAAAAAATCAACCAAACATCACTATTAATATTAATTTTTTTAAACTTATTTAGAAAAGGTAAAATGATTATTTGATTAAAGGTGAACTCGGAGCTCTCCTCAACGACAAACTTGATCTAAGAAGAAATAGAGCAAAAGAAATAAAGGAAAATGGAAGAGAGGAAGGAGATTAACCTGGTGAGGAGCTGTTAAAGCCAACATAGTTCAGTGGTAGTTGGCATATATCTCCAATTAAAAAGGCTGTGAATTTGAATCCCCTTATCCACATGTTATACTAACAAAACAAATTCCAAATTCGAATTTTAAAGGGTGGTGCGTTTTATCCGATTTTCTTGAAAATTGAAAATCGGTCAAAATTTTGATGATTTTCTTTAAATCAAAATTTGTTAGCCATAATTAAATTTTTTAAATGATATATCAGTTCACGTTAGTAGAGGCAATGAAGTTCAAAGTTAGTTGAAATTTATTGTCGGCAAATCATGATCACGTCCTAAAATATTAATTTAAAATTTCATATTAGAGACAAATTTTGTATTTGTGTGAAATCTTTATCTCCCTCCCCAATCTAGATTTTTCTAAGTACAACATGGGAAATGAGAGATCGAATTCACAATCTCAAGATTGGAGGTATATATCAATTATCGTTGAGCTATGCTCATTTTGATTTTTTTATTTTAAGAACATCAATAATATTATATGTCGAGAATCACATAGAGATCGAGGACAAAAGAGAGGGACAGCGAGACAAACAAAGGACCAACGAGAGGGGCCAAACTTATAAAATATCTAAATGTGTGCTCCTTATTAAAAGGGATATCCGCAAGAGTGACCCCATTTTGGAGAATTTACATATATATATATATATATATATATATATATATATATTTTTGTTATTTTCATTTTACCTGTTATTTTAAAAAATGGAGGTAACAAATATGAAATTGAAATATATCATTTATTCACCAAGAGTATTTAATATTCGTCGACATTTTAACTTGATGAGTTTGACATGAACATGAGAGATAAATCAACATTTTCATAGTATTGTAAAAGATAAAAAAATCAACAAAATATCACTAATATTAACATAATATTAATTTTTTTTAACAAAACATAATATTAATATTAATTATTTAAACTTATTTAAAGATGGTGAGACGATTATTTGTTAAATTTAAACAATTTTTAAGAATTTTTTATTTTTATAACCATTTAAAGAATATCTAAATTAAGATTTGGACATTTAAAATCTTGTATACAACTAACATACTTTATGTAGTCCAATTTACTTTTATAATTTTATTTATTTTCTCTGACATCTCTCTTTTTCCTTTAATAATTATCAATCCATTAAAGGAAATATGAAAAAAAATAAAAGACAGTCTCCACTCACCTTTCTTAGGCCCCGTGTTAATAATACTTTTTTTTTCAATTTTACTAAGAAATTTAACCATTTTACAAATATTTAGGTTTGTTATTTATCATTTTTCAAAAACATTCTACGAATTGTATATATTCTAAGAATGTATATAAATTTCGAATATAACAAAAAGAAGTTTCGTGTTCTTATTTCTATTTCTAATTTATCCCAACAAAATAAAAAAAAAAATCTTATTTTATCGTTTTTAATTTAAAAATTAGGACCCTACAATACTATTTTTCTTTATTAAAAGTAAAGAAGCGGACCTTCCTATCTTATCATCTGGTCAAAAAGTTTCTTCTCCATTCTCCACCAAGAATCACATGTTACATCGTATCCCTCGATCACCCCTTTCCCGGTTCATAATCTGCCATTCAAGCCTCAAACCTCAAAAGTTTCAGCCCCAAAACCCTTCAAAAATGTTTCTTATAGTCCCAAAGAAAGAGAGTTGCCTATTTTACACTATAAATAAGACATCTCATCCATTGCCAATGTTGGGATAATGGAGCCAAAACAGATGACCGTATCCTACGAGGAAAAGAATTTTCAAACACTACTATCAATTCCTACAAGGAGTAGGATATTATTGTCTTATAACAATTACAACATTGTTTTCTTATAAGGATTGAGATATTTGACCTTTTATAAATAGAACCATTTTGTTAAGGTTTCATTAGTACAGAGTCCAAATAAGAGAGACTTGAGTGGTTGTGGACAGTGTATGAAAAAAGAGTTTGTATCTCGTGGGTTTAGTGAGAGTATTTCCAATTGTGTAATCCTAGTTAGCCATTGTTAGGATAGCAAGATAGTAATATCTTGAGTGAGATCTCCATTGTAATATTCCCAACTATAGTTGAACCTGCTTTTTCGCAGAAGACTGGACGTAGTCCTAAGATAGGGGCGAACCAATATAATCATTGTGGTGTTAAGCTTTTCTATCCCTATCTCTTATTCCTTTGTTATTGTTACTTATCTGTTTTTAGCCTGTGGAAGAGGAAAATCAAATAGTTCTTGTTTGAAGAACTTACAGGAGGATCGATTGATCTATATTTTTTTTCCCAACATCCAAAACATAAAACCAAAACATGAAGCCTCCAATTACCTCTTTAGCTTATATTTTTGTTGTCTTGGCGTTTGCATGGGTAGCTTCTGCTCACAATCATGAAGATTTCATCCATTGTCTTTCTTTTCATTTCCCCAACAGCTATTCAATTTCAAAGATCATTTACCGCCCAAGTGATCCTTTTCATACTCTTCAATTTTGGACTTTTCAATCCAGAATCTAAAATTCTTGGATGTCAAAACTCCGAAGCCTCAAGTAATGGTGACGCCATTGCAAGTTTCCCACATTCAAGCATCAATCATTTGTGCAAAAAAACACGACTTCCAGATACGAACACGAAGCGGTGGCCTGACTACGAGGGTCTTTCTTTTGTCTCTGATGTTCCTTTCGTCCTCCTTGATATGATGAATCTCCGATCGATAAACGTGGATGTGGAAAACAATATTGCATGGGTGCAATCTGGAGCCATCGGCGAACTCTACTATAGAATTGCAGAGAAAAGCAAAACACTAGGGTTCCCAGTTGGGCTTTGTCCGACAGTCGGCATTGGTGGGCACTTCAGTGGTGGTGGCAATGGTGTGATGCTACGAAAATTTGGCCTCGCTGCCGATAACGTGATGTCAACGATAATCTCCATGACCGAAAATCAATGGGAGGATATATTTTGGGCCATTTAGAGGAGGAGGAGGAGCAAGCTTTGGAATTATTCTTGCATGGAAAATAAAGCTCGTCCCAGTTCCACCGTTGGTTACTGTTTTCACAATCACAAGAAACTTGGAACAAAACGCCACCAATCTAGTCTACCGCTGGCAGTATGTGGCCAACAAACCAAGATGACAAACTTGTCATTAAAATTATATTAAGCGGCATCAACTCAAACAACCATCAAAATGGAAAAAGAACAATGGAAGCATCTTTCAACTCATTGTCCTTGGAAATGTCGAAGAGCTTCTTCCCATCATGCAAAAGACTTTCCCAAGCTAGGACTGATGAAAGAAGATTGCATATAAATGAGTTGGATTGAATTTGTTCTCAATAGGAGTTCGATAATTTTCAAAGGTCCATTCAAAGGCAAATCCAACTATGTAAATGAGCCAGTCCTCAAAGCTGGGCTCAAGGGTATATGGGAATTGTTCAACGAAGAAGAAGTTAAAACGACACAAATGTTTCTTATCCCATACGGTGGAAAAATGAATGAGATTTCTGAATCGAAGATTCCTTTTCCACACAGAGCTGGAAATCATTACCAAATTCATTATTCGATATATTATCGAGAAGACGACGAACAAAGAAATAAAAATTGTATCCGTAAGCTTTACATGTACATGGCTCCTTTTGTTTCAAAGAATCCAAGGGCTGCATATATCAATTATCGAGACTTGGATATTGGAATGAACAACAAAAATGGGAATACAAGCTATGACAAAACAAGTATATGGTGAGTTAAATACTTCAAAGATAATTTTAAGAGGTTAGTGAGGGTAAAAGTTAAAGGTTGATCAGTTTAGAAGTGAGCAGAGCATTCCATCTGGATTGGGGAAGAATAGGGGATCGGACATGAGGTGTTTTGAATATGATTGGAAGAAATCTTGCTCCATTAAATTTTTTTTTTGGTTTTGAAACAATCTTGGTCCATTAAATGGACGTGTAGAGATCAGCATAATGGGGTTTTCTACTTTGGTTTGTAGTTTATGCCTTAAGAAAATTGCTGCCTTTCGCAAGTAATAATAATAAGAAAAAGGGCTACCTTTGTATTCTTCATGTTGTGATAAATTTGTCTTTGGATAAGGCAATTAATATACGTACAAACCCTATTGTATTTTTGCATTAAATATATATTTCGGAGTTTTGGTTCTTCAACTTTTTGTATTTAATTACTTTGTTTAATTGGGATATTTTCATCTCAACTTGTATAAAAAAAAATTTAATTGTTTTTTTTTAATACAACAAGTGGAGATGAAGAGATTCGAACTTATGACGTTTTGGTCAAAGACATACATTAAAACCACGGGTGTAATTCGATCGGTTCGGGTCGATTTTTTGACAAAATTGACCCGAACTAAAAATGGTTGGTTTCCATCCGATTTGAGTCAGTCGGATTTTGGTTTTTCTTTTCACCCACTATAAACTTTTCATTTCCATCACCTTTCAGAAGCCAAGAAATTATCCCGAAAAATAAAAAAGAAAACCCTCCAATCGGTAGGATTTTTTTTCTCTTTCTTATAGTTTCTCATAAGTCAAACAATATCATGATGAAAGATTCTGAGACAAAAGAGAAGGAGAAGATGACATATATTGAGATATGGGTTTGTTTTTGTTTCTCTTAAACTAATGGATTCTTCGAATTACAAAGATTTTTCCTCCTCTTTATTCCTCTCAAAACCCACCTTCAAATCTTCAAAATCAAAACAATCAAAACAGTAGAATACTTCATAGAGCTCACTTCAAAATAAAGAAGAGATAAAACAAAGAAGATATAAGAATCAAAATCCTCCTCCATTTTCATCTTCACTTACCATTTCTTTCAAATAGAACTTGGGATGAAAATGAAAACCAACCCCAAAATACCCACTTTCAAAATCAAAATGAGAGATGAAAAGAGGAGGTCAATGTCAGAGATGAAAAAGGAGGAAAACGCTATGAATTTGTTTCGTCACCACCGAGTGATGCCACTATCGATCTCCTTCCCCGTCGATTTCTTTTGTGGCCATCGTTGTAGTGTGGGAGAGATAGTTTGCCGCTGACGTCATGTCAGAGAGAGAGATCCTTGGATTTGCGTGGAGGGAGGTGGCAGTTTGTGTTTGTGATAAAAGGGCAACACAATTTTAACAAGACCCGAACCGACTTTCACTATAATCGAACCGAAATCGAATTGAACTGGGTCGGTTTATCAGGTAGGTTCGGGTACTTACACCCCTAATTAAAACCATTAAATTATGAGTTATATATACATGTGTTAGAAGTAATGCAGAATATCCTTACTTGGCTGTCCAGTAGTTTTTACTTAGTCAAATAAATGGCTGTTAGAGTCCTAGTCTAAAGTGAGTTTGTTAGTAGTGTCGTATTTGAGGAGTCTTATTCTGTTAGAGTTTCTTTCATTTACTTACATAATTCTGGTATGTTTTCACTTGTATTTAAGCACATCTTGAATTCAATAAAACACATCATTTTTGTTGCAGCATATTCAGTATTCTTTTATGTTTTTAACAACATGTTTCCACCTTCATTTATGAAATTTATTTTGCTTTTTTTTTTTCCTTTTAATCACATATATCAAATCTAATATCAGGTTTAAAAATGAGGTTGGTTAATTTGCCTGAGTCAAAGTTAAAATTAGGATAGAATGCATTTTTTGTTGTTGAGTTTGAAAATAGTTTCCATTTGGTCCATAAATCTCAAAAACTGAAGGTTTGGTCCTTTGACTTTCATAGAATTGTTCTAAAAGGGTCTTGAGTCAAACTTTCGTCATTAACGAGATACTCACGTGTCATTGGTGAGTGAGATATTTTATTAATTTTATATTATTTTCGAGGAAATGGTATTCTTTTTCTTGAAAATACTTGTCTCCTCGACAATGACGAGGAATCTTGTCCTTCTCATCTTTAAATGTTTGACAACTAAGAGATAAATGAAAAATATAATTTTTTTTAAAGTAATAATGAGTTGTCAAATATTTTTTAAATATTAGAAAAAAAATGATTGAAGCAAAAAAAGACATATATACATAAACAATTTTTTAAATAGATTTCATAATGTAATTGAATATGGTCTTGTGGCTCATGATGTCATTGAGCATCCTTAGTTGATGCTAATGGAAAGTTTTACGACAGATAGTCGATGGGGAAGGATTTATTTTGCCCATTAGAGAGGACGGCGGAGGAAGCTTTTGGAACAGTGGTGGTCTATGTTAAAGGATCTCACATTGAAAAGAGAAGAGACCTAACAAAGATTTCTAATGCACATGTGGACTACTCTTTTCATTATCAATTGGTTTTGAGATGGAACTCCATGAATATTTCCTTATATTAATATGGTATTAGAGCCAAAAAGCTGAAAGAAAAATCTAGTTGGAAATAGAATGCACACTAGCCCAAGCCCAAATCACTCTTCATGTGATAGCTCAAATAATCATTCAAATATCAGTAGTTATCCACATGACACAAAAGCTAATTGATAGAAGATATTTGCATCCACATTTGAGATGGAACATGAATATTGATAGTCTGCACTATCTCATGTAAATTTCCACGAAATCACCTAAAACAAAATCAATTTTGTTTCCTTTTGTTTAATTTTCTCTTTCCTAGAAAAAGTGAAAATCATCTTTTCGTTGCAAATTCGTGAATAATTGTTCTGTCTTTTTTTTTTAATCCATTACAACAAATCTTGATTTTAATGTCGGATAAAACTAACAGAGGTAATGATGTCACACAAGAAAAACACGGGAATGTCGACAAGATAAAAAACGTGCCGAGTTCAATTTTTATTTTAAGTATCCATGTCGGGCCTATCCCGCCATTTTAAGTTTGTTTTTAATGGCGGGCAAGGCCCGACACGGAAAGTGTCTGATTTTAACCCTAACTTTAATTTTTCACCCAAAATTTTACAGATAATTTTTTTACCTCCCACACATCTCTTTGTCGTGCACAAAACCCTCTCTACCGTCGTTGTGAACCCAGCTCCATTGTGGTGGAAAGGTGAGCGAACGACCATGTACGGCGGCACGAGCGACAATCCAGCGGTGATGAGCAATTTTTCGGCTGCAGAGAGCGACAATCTGCGACGGCGAACTTCTATTCGACTGTAGGCGGCAGCGATGAGCGAATATATTAGGCAGCGGCGACAACATCGAAGGTTCCATTCTTCCTTCTCTTCTCTTCCCTCGTATTCGCTCGTTTTCATCTTCTTCTAGTTTGGTAACTTCTCATTTTCTTCTAGTTTGAGTTCAGGTTATTTTATCTATAATTTCTAGTTTTTTTTTCTCGTTCTCTGTCGTGCCCTATTGCACGAATGAAATAAAAATAAAAAGACTAGGTTTAGATGAGAAGTGAAGGGAAGGGAAGGGGATAGCCTTGTTTGTTCGAGGGAGAAGAAGATCCGGAAAATGGAAAATGATGAGGGTGTATCTAATCGAAGAAGAAATTGAATAGGAAAGGAGGAAATGCCACGGAAGGGCCAGATTGATTTCATTTGTCATTTCGCCTAAACTCTTTTTTTATTTTACTACTGATCCATAATATATATATATATTTTTGTCTTTGTTGTGAATTTATATTTCAACAGCAGCTGCTTCCTTTTCACTAATTTAATTAATTCGGTACAGTCTGTTTCTATGCCCTTCATAACCTTCCACGTTTACTAGCTGCCACTTTATACACCCCACCATATCAACCCTTTTTTTCTCAATCATTCCTATTTTAATTCTTAATAACCCAACAAAGTACACAAGCTTAACCATTATTATTATTATTATTTTTTTGTAGATTAAACTTTCATAAATTTAATCATGGATAAGTCATGGGTGATAAAAATTAGAATGTCAACCGAGTATAGTTTAGAGATTGAGATTTTCATTGAAAATGGATTACGACATTCAAAAAGATCAAATGTCATTTGTTGTCCATGTTTTTTAAAGTGTGAATGCGAAGACTTAAAATGTGAATGTAGTAAGAGATCACTTATTTTATGGTATCTATCAAAGCTATAAAACATGGATTTGGCATGGTGAATCATTACCGATTAAGAGAAACATTGAAAATATACCTGATAGTGCACAAGAAGAAATTGAGGATGACGATTTTGATGACACAATAGAGATGTTTGAGGCGGCATATTATTACTTTGATGAAAATCCACAAAATTTCGAGGAGCTACTGGGTTATGCGATGAAACCATTATATTCAAATTGTAAGAACTCTACCAAAAAATATCTGCATTATTGAAGTTATATAATTTGAAAGCGAAATTTAAATGGAGCGATAGAAGTTTCACTGAGTTGTTGGCATTAGTTCGTGACATGTTACCAAATCCTAATGAAATTCCAAATTCTATGTATCAAGCAAAAAAAACTTTGTGTACTCTTTGAATGAAGTAGGAGAAAACTTGTTGCGCCTCTGCTTAATAGCTAGAGGGTAAGTGTAAGTGCACACTGTCACAAGTAATAATCTGGAAATATTCCAAGTTCGTCTCCACAGGGACTAGTTTTCTTTTAAAATTGATTTTGTAAACTGCTTGAATGAGCAATCGAGTTTGGGAATAAAAATTGGTGGAATTGTTGGGAACACGAAAAACACACGAAAATAATAGAATTTAAAAGGCCAACCCCTACTATTGTTTAGTTCTAAAATGATGAATTACACCTACCAAATGTGCCCGTAATTACACTCAATTTATGCAAACTGGTTCAACTCCTATTCCATACCGCTTTTGGTTTGTTTAGAAGTTTAGGCTAGTGTTTACATATGTCTATGCAACTCTAGAATCCTAAATAAAGCAAGTTCCAACTTACGTTTAACGGGTAAGAGAGCCTATGTCTAAGATCTTGTTTTAGTTCTTATTTTTAAGTAACTTCCCGTTTACCTTGAGATCCGTTTGACTCTAACCTTTTCAGAATTAAATTCAAACTAATGTGATATAAACAAGTGGCCAACAAGAAAATCAACTGGATAAATTAGATCAATCAAGATAAGCAAAGAGAGCGTAATACGTCGTGCTCACTGATAGATGTAATTTATAGTGATAAGAACTAAATCATTTGTAGGAGGGTTGAAGAAACAATTTACCTACTCATGGAATTGAAAGAAATTAAAACACAAGAGAAGATAACAAAAGAAATCATTTTAATTAGAATTGGAAAGAAAGTACAAAATGGAACAAATTGAATTGCAATGAAATAAACAAGAGTAATTGTAGAAAAATAATTGAAAACAAAACTTAAATAAAAACTACAAAACTAAAGTAGAAAGGAAAACAAAAGTATGGAAAAATGAGATGTGTAGAAGTGATGCTTGGAGGCTCCTTTTATAGGCCATGGAAGTAACAAGGATTTGAGAAATTTAAGGGAAGTTGGCAACCACTTGTTGTAGRGATATTAGGAGTAAAACCAAATCTTGGACCAATTACTTGGTCAAAAGTGGTTATTCCCGTTTTGACAATCTAGGCATCGAATGTGGCTGAAGCATTGTGAAGCTGGAACTTTCAAAGTAATTTGGCTGGCTCATTCCTCTAGTAAGCTAGAAATTCTGGCCTTGCAATGTGTCTGACGCATTGTGATCATCAATCTTCATTTTTCCTTACAAAATAAGCATATTTACACACATTAGCCTTCATTTACCTATAACTAAATTCCAAAGTCCCTAATCACAAATTATGCACATTTTCCCTAAATTATATGCTTGAACATACATTTTTCATCATAATTAACTCCCAACTAAGCATGTGAACCTACCCTTTTTAGCCTTTAATCAAGTCTTATCAAAATTCATGCTTATTGCAAGAATTGTTGCTTGTTTATAAAAGAACTCTCGGATGCAGATGAATGCCCGATTTGTAGAACATCAAGATGGAAGTTTCGTAAAGATTCAAAGAAAGCAATGAAAAATGTTCTAGCAAAAGTCATGTGGTACTTCTCTCCAATTAAGATTTGAACAAATGTTTGGAAGCAAAGAAATATCGAGTCTGTTGACTTGGCATGCCAAAGAAAGAGTAAGTGATGGATATATACAACATCCAACAGGCTCAATTTTGTGGAAAGAAGTAGACAATTTGTGCCTAGAGTTTGGTCTAGAGCGTAGAAACCTTCTTCTTGCTCATTCAACAGATAGGGTCAAGCCATATGGTGAACCTAATAGTAAATATAGTTGTTGGCCAGTTTTGTTGGTGACGTACAATCTACCCCGTGGTTGTGCATGAAGCGAAAATTTCTCATGTTAGTTGCATTAATAGCTGGCCCAAATAACAAGGAAATGACATAGATGTTTATTTAGATCCATTAGTTGATAATTTGAAAAAGCTTTGGAATGATGGAGTTGAATGTTTGATGCACATCAATAACGGCGTTTCACACTCAAAGCTATTTTACTTTGGACAATTAATGATTTTCCTGCATATGACAATTTGTGTGGTTGTGTGATAAAAGGATATCATGCATGTCCAATTTTTGGGGAGACCACTTCATCCATTTATTTGCCAAAAGGGAGGAAGATGGCGTATCTCGGGCATCGAAAATTCTTACCTCATAATCATCCATATAGGAAGTAGAAGAAAGCATTTATGGTAAACAAGAATTGGGATTCGCTCCTAAACCATGAAGTGGAGCAGAAATTCTTGCAAAAACAAGTGGACTCCGATATTCATTTGTTAAGAAAGGCAAAAAGGAAGGAAAAAAAGAAAAAAATGATGGAGAACTTTCAAATAGTTATTGGAAGAAGAAATTTATTTATTTATTTTTGAGTTAGAGTACTGGAAACATCTTCATGTGCGACATTGTTTAGATGTGATGCACATTGAAAAGAATGTGTGTTCAAATCTTATTTGCACTTTGGTTGATATTCCTGTAAAAACAAATGATGGATTACAAGCTCGTCTATATTTGATTGAATTGAATATTACATTAGAGTTGGCCCCTCAAGTGGGAGAGAAAAGGAAATTCTTACCTCCAGCATGTTATACATTATCACAGGTGGAGAAATTGAATTTGTGTAAGCACTATCAGAAACTAAAGTACCTGAAGGCTATTCATCTAACATACAGTCTCTAGTGTCACTCAAAGAATTGAAGCTTAATAACCTCAAGTCACATGACCATCATGTTCTTATGCAACAATTGTTACATGTGGCCATTCGTGGTATGAAATATGTTAAATATGCTATTATTCGACTATGTTTCTTCGTTAATACTATATGTAGCAAAAAAATTGATTCGTCTAAGTTAAAAGGCTTGCAAGAAGACAGGCGTCACTTTATGTTTGTTAGAAAAGTATTTTCCACGGGGATTTTTCACAATAATGGTACACCTTGTGGTGCATCTTGTAAGAGAGGTGGAATTTTGTGGACATGTGTATTTGAGGTGGATTTATCATTTTGAACGATATATGAAAGTAATGAAGAGTTATGTAAGAAATAGAACTCGATTGGAGGGATGCATTGGAGAAAGTTATATTGTAGCGGAGGTTGTAGAGTTTTTGTGACGTCCGAGTAGAGAAGAGAGGTACATGAATGAACTGATACCACATTCGAATGAGAGGAATCCTGAGATCATGGAACAATGGTCAAGAAATGCTTAAAAGAGATAATAGTCATTTCAGATACTAACAAGATGCACCTTCCTTTTCGGTAACTCAATCGTAAGAACTCCAAAGTTAAGCGTGTTTGACTCTTCGGCTAGGTGACCTCCTAGTTGCTTTACTAGGAAGAATGTGAGTGATGACAAAGCATGTTGGAAAGACTCGTGTTGGTCTGTAGGGATAGTCTACACTTTTCTAAGTAGCTCAGAACTAGACGGTGGCACAGCCAGGTCGCATGAGATGCAGGAGAATGCCGGGACAATAGTGCTAAATCTGGATTCCGAATCCTGATCCGAATCGTGGACCTCAGTAACTAGTTTCTATCGAGTGTGGGTACTAAGTATATATGAAAAATAGTGCAGAACCTTAATACTCACATAACTGAACTTGTACGTATTATCATATATCTTTATGTGTTTATGTATGCTTTATCCTTATATTAATTAGTATTATCTTTATTTTTTGTAGTTTAATATAAAAAATGTCTATCAACAAGAAGAAATCAACAAAGTTCGAATAGAATGAGCATCTTTTGTTGGACGATTTATGTAGTACCTATGAATTTATTAGTTTTGTTTATTTGATGTAAGTATTTGGTTCAGGTTACTTTCTGTAGTAGTATTTAGTAGATTTAGAATACTTATTCTTGTTTATAATATACAGAAGTTCAGATTGTTATGCTGAATGTAGTTTTGTTGGAAGAACGAGCGGTCCAATTTGTTTTTGTGTGGAAGGGTGTTAATATAGATGTATTTGATTGTTGTTGAATGTACTATATTCTTGCTTTCCAAGTTAGTTTTGAGTTATTCTAAAGTAGAGAAGTCACGTTGAAATTTGTACTTGTTTGATCTACTCTTAAATAATTGTGTTTTGAGTTTAAAGTTAGTTTTTGAGTTAAGTTTTAGAATACATCATGATGTTGAAATTATTTTTAGTTGCAGATTAGTTTTTGAGTTTCAATTATATTGAGATATTATTTTGTGTGATTAGGTTGAAAGGAGATATATGGTTGGTTATAGTTTTGAGTTATTCTAAAGTGGGGGAGGTCATGTTGAAATCTGTACTTCCTCTTTTTATTGTTTGTGTTTTGAATCTAATGTTAGTTTTTGAGTTAAGTTTTTAGAATAGATCATGAAGTTGAAATTAGTTTTTAAGTTGTAATAATATTGCGATATTATTTTGTGTGATTAGATTGGAAGGAGATATATGGTTGGTTAGGTTTGAATTATATTCTAAAGTAGGGGAGGTCATGTTGAAATTTGTACTTACTATTTTTATTGTTTGTGTTTTGAATCTAAGGTTAGTTTTTGAGTTAAGTTTTTAGAATAGATCATGATGTTGAAATTAGTTTTTGAGTTGCCAATAATGTTGAGATATTATTTTGTGTGATTAGGTTGGAACAAGATATATGGTTGGTTAGTTTTGAGTTATATTCTAGAGTGGGGGAGGTCTATGTTGAAATTTGTACTTACTCTTTTTATTGTTTGTGTTTTGAATCTAAGGTTAGTGTTTGAATTAAGTTTTTAGAATACATCATGATGTTGAAATTAGTTTTAGGTGCATATTAGTTTTTGAGATGCAATAATATCGAGATATTATTTTGTGTGATTAGGTTGGAAGGAGATATATGGTTGGTTAATTAGTTTTGAGTTATTCTAAAGTGGAGAAGTCATGTTTAAATTTGTAATTTTTATTGTTTGTGTTTTGAGTCTAAGACTAGTTTTTTAATTAAGTTTTAGAATAGATATTGTTTTATAATAGATCAACGTGTTAAAGAGTTTTAGTTGCATGTTAATTAACTAATTTTGATTGCAATATTGAGATATTATTATAGGTTTGAAGGAAATATAGTTAGTTAGCCAAGTGTCGGCAACCAAATATTTTTTTAATTAAATTATTCATGAAATAATGATGGTCAATGTTTGTCATGAAATATAGTCATGACGCACATACTAGACATAAATACAATGATGCCCAAACAATGACGTACAAACGATGACGCACAAACAATGACACTCAAACAATGACGGTACAAACGATGACGCTCAAACAAAGACGTACAAACGATGACATACAAACAATGATGCACAAATGATGACGCACAAACAATGACGTACGAACCATGACGCTCATACAATGATGGGCAAAAACCGCCATAAAAGATTAAACGAAACAAGGACACTCGTAAAGATGTCATGCGATGTCTGTCATGATAAAAAAGATTTACGTGATGGGCATGACCCATCATTAAAACTATCCGTCATTGAAAAGGAATCAAGGACACTCGAATGAATGTCGGTCACTGACCGCATCGTTACTCTTCAATGACGGACATTATCCATCATGAAAAGACAAATTTATTATAGCTAGTGATCATCTCTTGAATCTTTCAGGTTCCACTCCAAGATCCAACAGAAGATGAAGTGAGAGCTAATGTATCGGTGGCAAAATGTGTCTCACAATAAAAATCTTTTCCCACACCATTTTGTCTTGTATTCTTTTAATGGTTTATGTTTGGGGTTATTTATTTATTTATCACTTTTGAGAAGAAAGTTTTGTTTCTTATGAATTAATCCAAATGAAAAGAAATCGCACTAAATGAATTTTTTTAACATGGGTGGTTGGTGGCACAGTGAGTTTGTGGTCGATGGGGATATTCCTTCCCGATTCGAGTTGTGTTGGACTTTTTCCTTCATTTCAAAACAAGACAAACAACGTCGGTTATAGTGTTGGGTGGTTGTCGACATCCCTTAATTATAGGGATCCAACTAGTGAAGCAACTTGGGCATCAATTTTGAGTTAAACTTACTTTTACAAATGTCTAATCTTTACTAATTTTACAGTTGTAGTTTTAGATTTCTGGATTTAAAACTTTTTTCAAATGTCAAATTTATCTTTATTTATGACATTTATATTTATTATAATTAGTTTTTTTATTTAAAATGTAAAATATTTAATATTCCAAATTTGATTCCGTAAACATTAAATTATTGTGGGACCCAAATAAGGTATTTTCATAACCCCTAATTTACTCATTAATATATTCTACTAGAGAATGAAATTTATTACAAAATATTTTTTCATTTCATCCCAATTTTTGGCTCAATTCAGTACATTTTAAATGCAATATTTGGCTCAATCTCACCAATATTCACGAGCGCTACATTTTAGGAGACTAAACTTCATGATGAGGTAAGATGACTATGTAGGTATAAACTTCATCATATATATAAACTATATCCGGCTATAAACTATAGTCATTATAACACACACTTATATGGAGGTATAAACTATATCTGCCTATAAACTATAACTTATATATGAACTATAAAGTATATACGGCTATATCCCTCTACGATTAACAAACAAAACAAATAACCTACATAATCAAATATATACGATGTTACTATTGAATACTTTTTAAATACCTCAAAATCGAACACCCAAAATCAAAAATAAAAAAACAATCCTAGAATATTTAAAACGTAATGGGAGAGAAAGCGGGCTACCGAGAACAATGGTGAAAAAAAGTGAGCGAATTGGAAACGGTCTGCCGAAGACACGACAAAAAACGGAGAACACTAAGAAGACAATGAGATAACCTACCAAAAAACAATGGTGAAAAGTGAGGGGAAAAAACAATGAAGAAGAGGAAGAGACAACTAAAAAGTTTTTTTTTTAGAAAAATGAAAAAATGCATAAATTTAGAGATTTAAAATGTAAACCCCAAATCAACCATTTTTTCATTTTGAGTTTCAATATCTTAATAATAGTTACATGTATATAAAACAAGGGTATATTGGTAAAATTCATAGGGATTTCATAAGGGGATGTATTTTAAGATAAAAGTATAAATTTTGTAGAATGAATCCGTTTGAGTAATTATCATCTCCAAAAAGTCTATGATGTGCTGGTCCCTTTATTAAATTTCCCACTAAACTTGGTTAGAGATTTAACTTTATTAGTGTTTGGGGGGTTTTGTTATACCCTTGAGAAAATAGTGAGATTGTGCTTTTTGTTAATTAAGAATACTTTTCAAAAAATTTATATGATATTTAGTTGCCTAATAAATTAAAAATGGTTTGTTGAAATTTTTTAAAATATATTTTAAAGGATGCTTAGGAGTTATTAGTTTCATAGGATTCTAAAACTTCTATTGGATGGACATCTGTAGTTTCAATTTTATTTTGCAAAAAGTGTACCATATTTATGCATTTCAAGATGCTCGAGTATTTTAGGATATGTATACTTTGATGTAATCTTAATACATGACTTTCCAAGATTTCCATTTTAAAAGCATTTTCTCCTTATATTTTTGCATTTAATTCTTTTTCATATATTTTATGTCATCAATTTTTTTATTTTATAATTTAAATAAATTAATATACTATTGATTAATAAATAACTTTATGCAATTAAATATATTTATATATTACATTTATATTTACATATAAAATAAATTTCAATTAAATTATATAATATATTCATTTATTTTTAATAATGGAAGGAATTATTATGAGTAATATTTAGGGAAATTGTTGTAGGTAGCAAAAATCTTTTATGTATTTCAAGCTATGTCACCTGTTTTTTTTTATTTTAAAATATAGTACAAAATTTCACTCATACCAGTAGTATATCACATTTATATGACATGTATATATCAGTAGTCATATATATTATAAATATATTACAAATATATTCTAGAGGTATATTATTTGGATAAAGTTGTATCATTTTAAAATTGGACATTCGTATTTTTTTAAGTGTTATATTTGAAAAAACTAAGTGTGGTTGCTATTTTTTTAATTTTACTAAATTTTTTTGCCATATATATAATTGCCCCTAGTATTTATTATCTTAATATATAAATTTAAAATAACATTTTTGTTTACAACCTTCTTCCTTAAAAAATATAATTTAAATATAATGTACCCTCTTTTTTCTCCTAGAATGAGTCCCTATATTTTTTTAAATTTCTACGTTTGTGAAAAAAGGTTTACTTTTTTTTTNCAATAGAAATGATTTTAAAATTACTTTCAATAGAGTAGTTTATCTCTATTCCCTTCAAGTATAAGTCCTGTGTGGGGAGGTGTTAACGATAATCAACCCATCATTGTAAAAAAAAAACTCTTTAATATTAAAAATGGAAAAGAATCACAGAAAGATATGTTGGAAATTTTGTTGTTACTGATAATCAACCTATCATTGTCAAGAATTATTGTAAATTGACTACAAAAGTAAGAAAATAAATGATGTTTTGAAAAATTTGTTGAATTTTGAAGTAGCTTTTTAATGTGATTGGATTATGGATATAGTATATAGGTGACAACCAACAAAGAATTTTGGAAGTTTGAATCACAGTTTAAATAATTATAAAATAATTTGGAGACTAAAGGTTGTTTAATTTTATGTAATTTGCATTTAGATTGAATTTTGAAAATCTAAATTTTTGTAACTTGGTGAAATATGATCTATGGGACCAAAAAAAAAAAATTGGTCTATTTGATTTTTATGTTTAGATTTCATAATTTTGAGTTCGTTTATCTCTAGGTTTAATTGGGTAGGTTTATAATTTGAAAATGTTAGATATATTATAAAAAATTAGATTGATAAATATGAATTTATATAATTTATGAAATTAACAAAACTTTAATTCTTCAAAAAATAAAACAAAATAAAAACTCATGATTTGAAATGAGAAAAATTAGCAAATTTAACTTGTCAAAGCATAGCTCAAAAGATCATGGGTTCGAATTTCAACATCCACCTGCTATAATAATTAAATAATATTTGGCTTCTTAATCCAAATCAACACAATCCTAACCAGGAGAACTCGTATTTACTTATTTATTTTTATCTATTTATTGGATTTAGTTAAATTATATTTAATATGAGTAGATTCTACTCATACTTTTTATTCAATAAAAATAAACCATATAGAAGACAATAAATAATAGCTCCTCTTTTGAGTGTGGACTGAATTTAACTTTTTGAAACAAAACAATTTTACATGTTGATTTCATATCTTCCAAATGTACCGATGATTGTCAAAGCGAGCATAGATTAGCGATAATTGACATATATCTCCAACTAAGATGTTGTGAGTTCGATCTCCCATTCCCCACATGTTGTACTAAAAAAAATGTATCGATCATTAATTACGTGTGGAATGAGTTTTGAAAAGTATTTCTATTCTAAACAATTAAGGATGTGTGGAAGGGACTTTATAAACTTGTACTACTCCTCTGATTGCGAATTGATTTTAATATGAAATTTCATGAATATTAATAAAAAAAAAGTCTCAAATTTACCCCAAGGTAAATGTTAGGACATATTTTTCTCACCAGACAAATATTTCATATATCAATTATGTATATCATAGATTTTTTCCTCAATGGGACAATGTTCACCATAAATAATGAAGCTTCCAAATGCATAGATCAAATCTCCAAACCGGCGATGAAGTACTCTTCTCCATTAATCTCTCTTTGTCTATCTCTTGCCTTTATCCTTCTATCTTCATCTCCATTATGGGCTCACAAAAATGAAGAATATTTTATTCCATGTCTCTCCAATCACTCTCTAGATGGTTACTCCATTTTCAATGTTGTTTACGACTCCGCCTATTCTTCTATCTTGAATTTCTCGGTTCGAAATCCTAGATTCTCAACTATTGACACCCCAAAGCCACTCTTCATCATCACACCATCACATATTTCCCACATTCAAGCAGCCATCATTTGCTCCAAAACCCATGGCCTTCAAATCCGAACTCGAAGCGGCGGCCATGACTACGAGGGTCTTTCCTACGTCTCCCACCTTCCATTCATAATCGTTGACCTAATAAATATGAGGTCTATCACTATTGACGTTAAAGACAAAACTACATGGGTTCAGTCCGGGCCAACTCTCGGTGAACTCTACTATAGAATAGCTAAGAAAAGTCGAACCCTAGCGTTTCCGGCGGGTATTTGCCCGACAGTTGGCGTTGGCGGACACTTTAGTGGTGGTGGCTATGGGTTGATGATGAGAAAATATGGTCTTGCCGTTGATAATGTGATCGACGCTTACTTGATTGATGCTAATGGAAAATTTCACGATAGAGAATCGATGGGGGAAGATTTGTTTTGGGCTATTAGAGGGGGCGGCGGAGGAAGCTTCGGAAGCGTGGTGGTGTGGAAGGTGAAGCTGGTTTCGGTTCCGGGGACTGTAACGAGTTGCTCTAGTAACACAACTTTGGAGAAAGATGCAGTGAAGCTAATTCATTTGTGGCAACATGTTGCTCATACATTGGATGAAAATCTAGCCCTTAGCATCTATTTGTCTGGTATTCTTCAAATGGTTTATGCTTGAGTTATTTATTCATTTATCACTTTTGAGAATAAAATATTATTTCTTATGAATTGATAATGAAAGTGAAAAAGACATCCCACCAAATGGTTTTTTAAGAAACAAAAAAGATAAAAAGGTTTCATATTTTAATTTTCAGGAGCAAAGTTTGAACTTTTTCAGAAAAACTTTATCACATTTCCCACTAAACTTAGATTTAAATTTAATTTTTATTGGTGTTTGGTGGGTTTGGTATACTTAGTGAGATTGTGCTTTTAGCTAATAAAAATGGTTTGAAAATTATAAAAACATTTTCATTGAGGTTAGTACTTAATAGAAATGTATTTTACTTAAAAAGATTGCTTTCAAATAGCAATTTCAAATTTACTATGAATATTTATGCCAACATTATGATTTTATTTTTATTTTTATTTTTTGTCTAGACCTGGGTAATTTGCTGCTGTTTTTAAGTTGTTTTTTGTTTTCTTTTTGTTTTTTTTTCCTCTTTTACGTTGAAATATATTGAAGCATTATTTTTGTTTAGTTGTGAACGTTCTCGTATTTAAATTTCAAGGATGTGTGTTAATTGGACTTTGAAGTTATTTTCAGGTTAATGATGAAATTAAAATTTTAAAGTTAAATAAGTTTTAGTCTTACTCTCTCTAAATCATGGTTTTGAAATTTTTAAATCTTTTACGATGGTCTTTGAACTTCTCATAAAAGAATATATATATATATATATATATATTTTGTTATCGAGGTTAATTTTATTCTATAAATTATTCATCAAAAACTTTATACGAATGCATCTATTTATAATATATTTCTCTCTTCCTCCATCTCTTCTCGCAGTAGCTCTTCCTTTTTCCCACAGACACTGCCTTCCATTTTTAGTATGGTTCTTCAAGCGTAATCTCTGATCATCTTGTTTCTCTCTTCTCTTCGGTTTTGGCCGAAATCGATCGACTATTGATTTCGTTGTTGCTTTCAAAATTGCCAGACATCAACCAACATTAATTGAATGGTCTATTTTCAGCGTCAGTTTGTGATTAAAACCGATACCAACCGACCAATGATCAACCTTAAGTCACCCATCATCAATTATGTGGAACTAAATAAATTGAAAACTGGCCTAATTCTTTTTCTTCTATCCTATTCTTAAAAACAAATAAAAAAAGGGTTTATCCTAAAATTTCGTATCCCAAATATATTGCATTAAACCACTAATATGAAAATTTAAATTCAATTCTTGATGATAGGTGGGATTTCTACTCAAGGAGGCAAAATAAATAAAAATCCAATAGCCTTATTCGTCACTTTCTTTCTTGGGAAGGCAGATGAACTTATAACAATTTTGAAGGAAAATTTCCCAGAGTGGGATTTGGCAAAGGAAGATTGCACAGAATCAAGTTGGATTGAATCAGCTCTCATAAATGCAAGATTGATAGGATATCCAACTGATGAATCCTTAGAATCTTTGCTAAAAAGAGATACTCGTCCTCTCGCCGAAGCGAGCATCAAAATCAAATCTGGTTATGTCAAGGAACCCATTGCCGAGGCTGCAATCAAGAACATATGGGAAAGATTAAAAACTCGAGATAAAGAAGGGAAGATTTTTATACTTATACCTTATGGAGGGAGAATGAGTCGTATTCCAGAGTCGGAAACTCCTTCTGCGCACAGAGCTGATATCTGTACAAAATTGGTTACAGTATCCAATGGGAAGAAAAAGGCATTGATGTAGAGAAAAGACACCTCAAGGGTTTTATGATTACTTAGCTCCTTACGTTTCAAAATCTCCGAGAGCTGCGTATCTCAATTATAGAGACCTTGATATTGGAACCCACAACATATATGGAAAGATCAGCTACAAGCAAGCAAGCGTTTGGGGATTAAAGTATTTTGGTAACAATTTTAAAAGGTTGGTACATGTTAAGACCAAAGTTGATCCTGACAATTTCTTTAGGCATGAACAAAGCGTACCTACTCTCTAGCGGTGAAAAAGTTGGAAACCACTCGCTCGCTGCTTGATAGTGACTTCTTTCGATATCTTTTTAAAGTTTGTTTAAACTATGCTCCAACCTATTTATGTAGCGAAATAAGAGGTTGTATGACTGCATGTATCTATACACTTTTTTTTTTATGTGCGTGTCTTAATATAATAAAGTTATTATTATTTGTTTTTCTTTTTTTCTTTTTTTTTTACCAAATAGTATTTGTACAAAAGAATTATGTAAGAGTTAGAAAACTGAAGTGGGTGGAAATAAGTGTCTTTTAACGATCTAGGCTCATATTGACAATGATTTTTATTATTATTTCTTTTCTAATTGGAAGTGGACCTTTTTCTTTTATAACCAAGAGGAGATTTTTTTTTAAGGAAAATTTTTGAACAAAATTGAATTCTTTTTTTGTGAAAAGCAAATTTTTTAACCAAAAGTGAACCTTTTCTTTGCAAAGGGTTAAAGCAATTTTTTCGACAATATCTACATCAGATTAAATGAACAAAAATACATACTTATGTTAGACCAAAGCATAATTCAACATGTTAAAGCACCTATGCCGTCGAGAAAGTTGTGATTTTTTGTCCCACTTTTTTCCTGAATAATATTTGTACAAAAGAATTATGTAAAAAAATCATACGTAAAAAAGGATATTTGCTTGAATAAAATTTAAATCAATGGTCATTTGGGTTTCTTATTCCACATTTTTTTTCAATATTTAATTTACCAATTTTTTTATATTATTACTCGGATACTCTAGATATTTTTGCTAAACACAATCAGAAAACACTATATATATATATTTATTTATTTATTTATTATTATTATTATTATTATTTTGTTGTGATAAAACACAAACTTTATTTTATGATTCACAATTTGACATGTTAATAGGTTTCTATTAAAATTATAAATGTCATTTTAAATAGTGATCATATTTATTTCTCTCTATGTATTTTGGAAATTTATATTTTACTAGTAAGAAACACGTGCGATGCACGTGGAACTCGTTTTATTTTTAAGTACAAAAAAATTAATTAAAAAAAGTGATAAATTATAACGTAACCTAATTTTATAAAATTGAAGATGTTGATTTCATCATTTTATTATTATTATATGAATATTTTACGTATCCGTATTATATTATATTAATTTTAATTAATACAAAATATTGATTTAAACATATTTTCTGTTCATTTATTTATGGTACCTTTTACGATTACTAATTATTTATTTATGTGAATATTTTAGATATTTTTTTTTCATATGAATATTTTTTTATTGGAATTTAAATCAACACATACGATGTTGCATGAATGCTGAACTACGTATTATATTTTATCATGATTTTTTATAAAAATATTTTATCGGTATTAATTACAATTCTTCATTTATCGTCAAAAAATATCACAATATATTATTTACTTACAATTTTTTTGTAATTATAATTTAAAAATAAAGGATAATTRATTATTCAACAAAATTGAAACTGAATTTAAACATGTTAATGAAATTAATAATTGTTTTATATAATACAATACATTATTTATTGGACTTTATTTCTAAATTAGAAGTGAGAAAGTTACTTAATAATTACCTACTATGGTTCTCACCTGTTTTTACCTATACCGACCCAATATTATCATATGTAGCTCAACCGTAAACTTCAGCTAATAACAAAGCCCGATTACAAGGATTTTGTATTTCTAAACCTAAATGCACAAATTATAGAAACCTATTTTTCTCTCCTCTCATTTCATGCGTGTATCGCTTTTCACTATATGTCGTCTTCTTCTATCCAATGCCGCTACGGTCTTAACAGCTTTCTCCTTCTGGTTCGCCACTACCGTTCCCTCTCTTGATCGCGCCCCTAGTATACAAGTTTAAAGCAACAACATTTTGCGACCTCGACTACAACTGTTATGCCCTCTGTCTTCCTTCTAACGACTTCTATTATACCCTTTGGTTAAGTATGGTGAGAACGAAAATCTCACTTTCTCGCAAGTGTTTTAGTGCTCTCCCCCTTTGCATTTTGTATTTATCTCACCCACTATGTATATATATATCTCTGGAAAAGATGGAGAAGATGAAGGAGTTTTTAGAAGTTAAATGGAATAAAGATAATGGAGCATTAATGATCTTCTAATTATAGTATTGATTCATAGTATATGACAAAATTGGAATAGGAAGATGAAACACTAAAAGGTATTATGACATAAATGAAGGGAGTGGGGAATTTAGAGGGGTGGGATCGTGAGGGAGAGGAGAGAGAAATGAAGAGAGAGAAAATTTGTATTTAAATTACACGATTACAATCAAAAGAATAGTGAAAAGAATTAAAATGAGAGAGTAAAAATGGAACACAAAATTTCTCCTAATAGTGGCTTTTATATATACTAGTAAGAAACACGTGCAGTGCACATGAAATTTCATAGTTTTTATTTCAATGTTTAAAAATATAAAATTTAATTAAATAGATAAAATTTATAATCTAATTTGGTTTTTTTTTATCTCTAAATGTTTACCTCACCAAGTTTTTTTTGTATTCTCAATGTTTATCTCAAAAACACGGTATCAATAATTCTCATCACCCACCGATGCGGTTAGTGTGACTAAAAAGTATTATTTTTCAATTACTTAAAAAAAATTCTAAAAAACACATATTCATGGATTTTTTCATCTTTTTTTTTTCTAAACATAACAATATATAAAATTAAATAAAACTTTGTTTCAATTTCTTATTTGAGTCATTGAAAAATAAAATGACAAAAAAAAAATAGTGAGAGATAGAGATGCGTTCACGACAGCCGTTCTTTGCCATGTTCGAGTTCCGGTCCAATTCCTTGCCCTAGCTCGCCAGGAATGCCAACCGCAATCATGTTCTGATGGATTGCTCCGGCTATTTTCATCACACGATGATCACCTTATGAAGGAGGAGGTCATTGAGAAAGTCCTTGCGGTTATCAAGTGTCATTCCAAAGTGGATCCGTCCAAGGTGATTCGATCTTATCACTCATTTTCCCTTTATTTTTTCCAGTTGATTGAGTTGTTTGGAAAAAAATAACTAAAAAGGTTGAATATTCGATCAAACAATCTAACTAAGTATAAGAAAAACATAAGAAATTGACTAAAGGAGAAAATTAACATAGCGAAAGAGAAAAAAACTCAAGTTTTGATGAAGAAAAAGTTGGGAGGAAGAGTAAGAAAAAACTCTTTATATAGTTGTAGAAAATAAAAAGTTACGGAACTTTTGAAATTCCTTATTAATTATAATCCAAAATAAGTTACAACTTTTTAACATAGAAATAAAGAGACAAAATCCTCTATATTTTAACTCTTTACGTTCTAACCTTTAAGGAAGAGTTTATTAGAAAAAGAAATGAAAAAAAAAAAAGAAAGAGAAAGTAAATGGGAGGGAGAGGTAGGGGGTGAGAGAGAAAAATTTATATTTGAATGACAAAATTACCCTCAAAATATCTATGAGAATGTTGAAATTAAAAGGGCATAATAAGGAGGAAAAATTTCTCCCTAGAACCCGTTTTATATATACTATAGACTATAGATTTGTAACAAAAGAAATATATATTTAATCCTATTTTAATTTGCAAGCTTTTACATTTATTTGATTTGGTCTATAATTTTTTCAAAAATTTTATTTTCGTTATTCAATTTTTTTATTTTTTTGCTATAGTATTTAAACTCTACCTAATAAAGAATTATTTGTAATTACAGTTAATTTTTCATGAATTAATTAAACCTAACTCTAAACTTATTTTGGAACTTGGAACATGAACGCTTACTACCCCGCAAATAGATTCATGTAGCTATTTTCTCAATTACTAGGTAAATAAATAAAAACACATCTTTTTTTTTTTATATCAAAAACACATATTTATGTTAGGTTTCAATTATAAAATTAATTTAGAAATAGTTAACTCTAAGCGCTGGACTTTTTTTTCTCATTTTTTTAGTACAGTGGGAGTGGATTTATTGGTCAAATACAGGTGTGAATTATGGTTAACTAACTTCATATTCGCATAGGTGTACCTTATTATACAACATCGTATAATTACAATCCATATACCATATTTAAAATCTTCAAAAAAAGGAAAAATATATATTTTTTCTCTCCTCTTATTCAATCTTCTCTCCTAATTATAAAATAAAATATAACAATGATCAGAAATTCCTACTGACCTTTCGGGTACCTAAATAATATTTTGATCATTATAACCAAGTATTTTAAAAACTTATATAAACCAAACACCATTATAATTTTAAAGCTTTTTTCTTCCCTCTCTTATCATATGGAGTTTATCTTCAGTCCACCGTAAATAATGGAGCTTTCAAATGCATTGATTAAATCTTTAAACCCGTGTCAAAGTGAGCATAGCTCAACGGTAACTAACATATATCTTCAATCAAGAGGTTATAAATTCGATCCTCACCCTACATGTTGTACTAAAAAAAGAAAAAAAAAATCTTCAAACCTGCCATAGAGTACTCTTCTCCATTAGAGGGTGTTTGGCTCACAGGTTTGGAATCAGTAGTCTGGATTTGTTAAGCTTGGGGTTTGATGTTGGGGTATTGGGTAGCCTGGATTTTAGCTGTTTTTTTTGTTCTAGGGAAATGTTCAATACTTATATAATCTAGCTAAATTTATAAACAATCTTGTAGGAGATAATTAATTCATCTATTTTTTAAATTCTATAGGATCTAATGAAAATTTTATAGGATTTATGCGCTCTAGTAGGTGTGAATGAGATTAGCCTCAAATAACTCTCTCCTCCCTCCTTCCACATTCCCATTATTTTTTATTTTTTTATTTTTCAATTTTACTTTTTACATTATTTGTTGTAAAAATAATAATTTAAACAAATTCTTTGAGATTTTTATATTTCATTTTTTAATTACTATATTAGATATTCAAATATTTGTACTCATATATTTACACTAAAATTATTTTTGGTTACGAAAATATTAAAATTATTTCTATCATGTAGTAAAATTATAAAATTATTTTATTTTTTAATAATATAAAAAATATCAACATAATTATTTTTGGAGATTGAAATGATTTAATTTTAGACTAATTAAGCTACAATTAAATTTTCATGTATTAACTAAACAATTTCTATAAGTTTTCGTAACTTCCACAAATGTTCTCAAAATTTTTTCCAACATGGATATGTACCTCGTAAAATTGGAAGCTTGACATTTCCTTTGATATCAACATTTTAAATCATTTTTAAATATGCTTTATTATAACTTCAATAATAACATAATTAAGTCACAATTAAACTCTAAATTATAATTAAATTGAAACAATTTTCACCAATTTTATGTTATTTATGGAATTTTTATTGACATCAATATTTCAATATAAATATTACTTAAATGCTCAGATATATATGATAATTAAAAATGGTCAATTATAACCTAATTATACAATTAAACTCTGATTTACTTATTTAAATAATTTATATTGATCGAACAATATTTCAAATCTTGGTAAGGGAGACATTTAAAGAAAATAAAATAAAATATATTAAAAAAAATAAAAAAATTTGAGTTTTTATTAAAAATTAGGAAGCTCATAGGTTCGGGGTTGGCTTAGGATGCCAAACTCATCCAAGCCGACCCCTTGGGCCAAACAGCCACTTGATCCCTCTTTCTCTCTTGCCTTTATCCTTTTATCTTCATGTTCGTTATGGGCTCACAAATATGAAGCCACTCCTTATCATCACACTATATTTCACACATTGAAGCAGTCTTTATTTGCAATAAAGAAAAATAAGTAATAATTTTTATTATTTTTATTATTTTTAATGTTTTAATACAAGTTTTAATTAATTATTTAAATGTTAGTCAATTAATTATTTAACGTTTTAATTAGTCAAGTCATTATATTTTGAAACGTTTTAATTAATTAGTTCAATTAAAACGTTTTTATTTACTTTATTTTAAAACGAAATAAAGGGTTGTTTTTTAGTAGAGATGAAAAGCTTTTGTAAACATTATGAGCACGTTCTTCGATTTCATGTTGTTCCGACGAGTGCACGCTTGAGTTCGAAGTTGTGTTAACCTTGAGGAGTAACCGACAATAATACAATGCAGTATCATGGTCGCGTAGAAATTACTTTGAAGGCATGATTCATCCCATAGCAAAACAATCTTTTAAATCTAAAGTTCTCCTTCTTTTATCTAGATCCCTTTTAGTTCCAACAATCCAAACTCGAAGTAGCGGCCATGCTACGAGGATCTTTCCATACATTCCCACCTTCCATTCATAATCGTAACCTAATAAATATGAAGTCTGTCACTTTTTACGTCAAAGACAGCACTACAATGGGTTCAATTTGAGACAACTCTTGGCGAACTCTACTATTAGAATAGTTGAGAAAAATTGTGGAGGGTATTTGCCTGACCGTCGACGTGCCCAGAAATCTGGTCTTGTTGCTGATAATGTAATTGATGCTTACTTGATTGATTCTAATGGGAAGTTTCACAATGAAGATCGATAGGTGAATACTTGTTTTGAATCATTAGAGGGGAAGGTGGAGGGAGCTTTGGAATCGTGATGGTGTGGAAGGTGAAGTTGGTGTTAAAGACAACGATACCCTCGTACTTCCAAGTATCTCTACAATTGTATGATATTGTCCATTTTGAACGTAACTCTCACGACTTTGCTTTTGGTTTTACTCAAAAGGCCTCATATTTCCCTAACTAATGTGGGACTTTTATTCCACACTTTACAAACCCAACAATCTTCCCCTTGAACAAAAATTGTCACTTGTATCTTGTTTCGAATAGTTATGCACTCATCTACTCCCGACTGTTAACAAGAGTCTGCTTGTATCCAGAACATACGTCTAGATAGACCACTAGCAACACGAACCACCTTGTGTGACGCCCGAGTAGAGAGGATGGTGTATATGAATGAACCGATACAACATCAAAATGAAAGGGATTCTGAGATCATGAAAAAATGATCAACAAAGTCAAAGAATTGATAGTCACTACCAATATTAACAAGGTGCACCTTCCTTTTCGGTAACTCAATCGTAATAACTCCAAAGTTAAACGTGCTTGACTTGGAGCAATAGTGGCGCAGCGACTCATGATTTGGATGAATAATTGCAAAAACAAAAAGTTTGTTTTTTTTTTTTTAAATAATATGTTATCAAATATTTAATAGTCTTTCCCAAGAAAGTTGCTCCTTATTTGAAGGAGCCAAATATTTTCCAACTCAAAATAATTCAGAAAAAATTCTCTCATGAATTGACAATGAAAGTGGAAAAGACATCCCACCAAAATTATTTTTTTTAAGTTTGATTTTACCTTTTAATTAGGAACCAAATTTGAATTTTTAGTTAAATTTTATTAAATTTCCCACTAAACTTAGTTGGAAATTTAATTTTTATTAGTGTTTGGTGGGTTTGGTATACTAGTGGGATATATTGTGCTTTTAACTAATTAGAAATTCTTTAAAAGAAATTTCATATGATATATTTAGTTACCTAATAAAATAGTTTGTTGAAAATTATAAAAGTATTTTAAATCACGTTAGTGTGCATCTTTCAAAAGTACTCGTAGAATAACCATTTCATTTAAAAAGATTGCATTAAAATAGCAATTTCAAATTCACACTGAGTATTTATGCCAACATTATGATTTTATTTGTTTATTTTTGTCTAGACTTGGGTAATTTAATTATGCTTTTAAGCTTTTGTTTTATGTTGAAATATATTAAAGCATTATTTTTGTTAATTCTTGTATCTAGATTGTTTTGAGGATGTGTGTTAATTGGATTTTGAGTGATTTTCAGGTAACTTAATTCAATGATGATTTTCTCAAAAAAAAAAAAAAAGTAATAAAAAATTCATAAATAAATCGATTATGAAATTAAAAATATGAAGTTAAATAAGTTTTAAGTCTTACTTGTATCTCAAAACATTCATGCTTAAATTATTATGGTTTTGAAATTATTCAATACTTTATGATGGTCTTTAAACTTCACATTAAATATTTTCTTTTTGTCGCTGTTAATTTTATTCTATAAATTATTCAACAAAAAATTTGTACTAACGCATCCATCTATTTATAATACTAGTATGCTACCATGGGTAAATGCACAAGTATTTTAAATTTAACTAATTTTATAATAACAGGAATAAAAATAAAAATATAATACCATTAATAGTAAAAAAAAAACAATAATAAAATCAGAAGAAAATTAAAATGTATCTATGCAAACTACCAAAATATATATATACATATACATACATACACACACATATAATGCAAAATATATTTACCTTTGACTTTTTTTTTTTAAACCATATTTACCTCTGACTTGATATAATTACCTAGTTTCAAAATTGAATGGTAAAATATATTTAGAAGATATCTCGAAGTGAGTTGTATTTTGAAAATGAGGTTAGAGAGGTATTTATAGGATTTTTACCACTAGTAACTTAATATAGAAATTAATGATATTTTTAAACCTCTCCTTCTCAAATTCATTTATTCATAATTTCGTAAAAGCCTCTCAAATCTTAAATTCTCTAGAAACTCATATTTTCATTATTAATAAATATCAAAATGAAACAACAGATCGACTATTTGATATTTTCAATTCATCTCTTCCGATTCAAGGCCACGTCGAAGAGTTCATCACAGAAACGCTATCCCCCCTCCGTGCAATAGTCGTAATATCCTTTGGTGCAATGCTGTGGAATCCATTTTATGGTCAGTTTGGTTGGACAGAAACAATAGAACTTTTATCAATGTCTCCAAATCTTGTAACCACCTTTGGGATGACATTGTTGTTTTAGCTTCCTCTTGGTCTTCTAAGTCTAATTTCTTTTGTAACTACGATATCTTGTCCATTTCACTTAACTGGAGCACTTTTACTTAGCCTCCTTATCTTTTTGTACGTATGTTTCTCACATACTTGAATGAATTGTTCCGGTATCTTTTCGAGAAAATGAAAAAAAAAGTAATAACATTTCTTACTCTCTCACGGGCATAAAGCTTAGTGAAGAAGTTGAAAACAACTCTATATTTTTTTCCTTATTTATGTAGCAAATAAGAGGTTATGTATATGCTATAGCTAGGTATATTTTACAACAAACTTGAATAGTTTATGGTAAAAATATCCATGCCTTCTCTAAAGTTCTTCCTTTGAAAGGGAGAAAAAAATTATTATTTTACTTTTTTTTTTTAAATTTATGTGAGTGCCTTGATAAATTAAATTTTTTTTCCCTAAATAATAATTGTACAAAAGAATTATGTACTGAACGTATAAGTAAAAAATGATATTTGTTTGAAGAAAATTTGAACCATAGGATCGCACATTGAAAAGAAAATGGATCTTACACAGGTTTATAATAAATATGAGCTACTCCTCTTATTGCCAATTAGTTTTGAGATAGAAACCTAAGCTCAAACGAGCATCTGGTCCAAAAATGGGATCCGACTAAGATCGATGAGCCAAAAGAACCGCGATCTCAAATTGGTTTTGAGATAGAACCTCATGAATATTAATATGAAATATTTCACAGCAACATTGTAGACCAATCTCTTTTCTGCTTTCAATCTTTCCTCTGCTTTCTCTAGGCGTGTTGAGCTTTTCCTCACCGAGGCTCTATGCCCTTCATCGAATAGCAGTGGATCCATTATTTAAAAAAATGGTGTTGGTGTTGTTCTCTGGTGTGTTTGGTTAGAAAGAAACAACCGATCTTTTTTGGACAAATCACGTTCTTGTACTCATCTTTGGATGAATATTAAAGTCTCGGCATCAACTTGATCCTCAAAATCTTATCATTTTTGTAATTATAATATTTCTACCATTTTGCTAAACTGAAGCGCTTTTACATAACCTTCCTTTTGTATATTCCTCACATATGACGTACCTTCTCAATGAAATGATTTTTCATTAAAAAAAAATGTAATTTTTGTGAAACACACTCACAAGTTACAAACTTTATTTTATTTTGCCAACCATAATATAGCTCAACTAGTTAAGGTAGCAATCTCTAATCAAAAGATGGTGAGTTCAAATTTTCATCTCCACGCGTTGTCCTCGGAGAAAAAGAAAAAACTGTATTTTATATCCATCGTTGCAGGTTTGACATTTCAATAGGCTATCTTAAAATTATAAATTTCAGTTTACGAAGTGATATTTGTTTGGCATATTTATTCAGCCTATGTTTTGGTAATCTATATTTTATTTATAATAAAAATATACATATACTTTATCTTATATATTTTAATTTAATTTGTAAACTTTTATATTTATTTGATTTGGTCTATAAACTTTTCAAAAATTCTATTTTAGTTATTCAATTTTTAATATTTTTCTGAGTACGGGAGGAGATAGGAGATAGAACCTCCGACTTCAAAAAAAAAAGGAGTAAGGAACTTTAATAATTGAACAATGCTCACGTTGTTTTTGTTATATTATTTAATCTCTACCTAATAAAGATTAATTATATTTAATCTTTCATAAATTAATTAAACCTAACTCTAAATTTGTTTTGAAACTTGGAACATGAACTATATCCACAGTTGGAATATATGTTCATATACACACATTTTCTTAATTACTAGATAAATATACAAAAACACACATATATGTTAAGTTTATAGTAATTAATTTACAAATATTTAATGGCAAGTGTTAGATATAGTTCTTTAGGTATGGTTGGATTAAGGACAAAATAAAAATTAAAATAAAATTGAAAAATTAAAATTAAGAAAAATTAACCTTAATAAATAATACAACAGTCATATAACAATCCATACCGTTAAAATATTAAAATAATAATAATAATAATAATAAATAAATAAGTAATAAAAAGTCTCTCTCCTTTTTATGCAAATATTCTTCTTTTCTAACTATAGAAAAAATAATGATAATAAGTAAGAGATACGTGCTAAGCCTTCAACCAGTTAAGGTTTTTTTTTTCTTCTTTTTTTAAGTACAACATCAATATGTGGGTGGACGATCGAACTCACAAACTCTTTGTTAGAGATGTATGTCAATTATCGCTGGACTATTTTCGTTTTGACATGTAATGTTATTGTTAGTATAACTAAGTAATTTAAAAACTTATATAAAATGAGCACCTTTATTTTGAAAAGATTTTTCTTGTCTCCTGTATACCATATTTTCGGCATCCACAATCAAGGAATTTATCTTCATTCTTCATATATTTAATGAATAAAGTTTTGTCTTTTTTGTTTCTTTTGTTTTATCAAGTCTTTTCATATGGAAGAAGTTTGTCAATTAAAGAAAATAGTGAAGATTCATACATTCATTTGTTTAATTGAATAAGCAAATGCAGATTCCATAAGTGTGTGTGATACTAAAACAAACTCTTAAAATTTTTCATTTACTAACATGATTAGTTTCTTGGTTTTTTTTAATATATATATTTAGTCCCTAATTTTTTAAAGTTTCAATTTCATCCTTGTTTTTTTAATCTAAGTCCTTATACATTTAATCTTTTTATTTTTTTTACTTTTACGTTTTTTTTTCTTTTGAATGAGTCCATATTTTTTAAATTTCCACTTTTATGAAGAAATGTTATCTTTTATTATTTGAATAGAAATAATTTAAAAATTACATTCAATATAGTATTTTAATTCTATTCTTCAAGTGTAAGCTAGTCTTGCGTGGGCAGGTGTTAACAATAATCAACGACCATCATTTGTCAAGAATTCTTTAATAGTGTACTAAACACAATAAAAAAGAATTCTTTAATATTAAAAATGGAAAAGAATCAGAAAAAGAAAGATATGTTGGAAACTTTCTTGTTGCTTATAATCAAGCTATCATTGTCACGAATTATTGTAAATTGACAGCAAAAGTAAGAAAATAAATGATGTTTTGCAAAGTTTGTAGAAGTAGCTTTATAATGTGATTTATTGTCAAAAAAAAAAAGAAAAGAAAAAAAAAGCTTCATAATGTGATTGGATATAGGTGGACAATTGACAAAGAATTTTGGAAGCTTTTGAGTCACTAGATTGAATCTTTTAAATCTAAATTTATGTAACTTGATTTGTACGTTTAAAATAATATAGATTTCATTAACTTTTCGTTTTTATATATAGTCTATGTTTGATTGGGTAGGTTTATAATTTGAAAATGTTATGTATATTATAAAAAAATAAATAAATAGATTGATTATATGAATTTATGAGATCAATTGATCCTTCAAAAAAAATTAAGATTTATAAATATGAATTTATGTAATTTATGAGATCAATAATAAAAACTCTGATCCTTCCGTAAATAAAAAGAAAACAAAATAAAAACTTATAATTTGAAATAAGTAAAACTAGTAATCAAATACAAATTATTGGAGGGTCAATCTTGACCATAGTTCAACTAGTTAAAGATATTTATTTTCGATTAATAATTCGTAAGTTTGAACCTTCAACCTCGTGTTATACTAAAAAACACAAAAACTTGACTCGCAGTTTTAATTGAGAGAATGCCTATTTATTTATTTAGTTTTATATATTTATTAGATCATATTAAATTATATTTAATACAAGGAGATTCTACTCATATTTTTTATTCAATAAAAATATACCATATAAAAGACAAGAAATAGGATCTCCTCTTTTGAGTGTCGACTGAATTTAACTATTTTTTTTTATTCAAAACAATTATATATTGCTTCCATATTTTTCACAAGGTACGAACCATTAATGGTGAGTGGAATGACTTTTGAAAAGAAGTATTTCCTTTATAAACACTAATTAAGTGCTTCTCCTTCGAATAACTTTCAATTTTATTTAATATTTTCAAAAACTTCAAAACACCACTTTTGATTTTATCTAAATCAAATACAATAAAACAATTTAAACATGCTTTTAATAGGTTAAAAAAAATTGTCATTCTACGATAATAGTACCTTTCTTTTCAAGTAGATTCAAATTTTCACTTCAACGATTGTTTTATTATACTTTAATTAAGAGACTAAAATATCTCAAACTCCTCCTAGGGATTTTTTTTTTCACCAAAAAAATTCATATATCAATTATCTTATATTGTAGACTTTCCTCACTTTTAGCTAGCAATGGGATTATATTGTTCACCATAAATAATGGAGCTTTCAAATGCTCATATTAAATCTCCAACAAACCATGAAGTAGTCTTCTCCATTAATCCCTCTTTCTATCTCTCTAGATAGCTATTTCATAGGTTGTTTACACTCCAATCGACTCTGCTTATTATTCTATTTTGAATTTCTCCATTCGAAACCCTAGACTCACAACTATTGGCTGTAGAATAAATTAGCACAACTCTAATATCATTTGTAGAAGAAATGAGCACAAAAGGAAAATGACAATCTTGGGAGAAAAGAAATTTTTATTAGGAAAGTATACAAATAGATACTCTTTGGGAGCAGGCCCTCTCAAACTCAAAACTTACTTGACTCACTTTCTTCCCTGGCTTCGTTAGCTTCACTTGATTCCATCTATGGTGACATATTTCCCATTTATAAGAGAAGGATCCTTGGAGTCCAATAAATAGGTTTTTCTAGTCTTTTTCGGATCTCACATATTTGAGATACTTCTAATTAATCTATCCTTATTCAAAGGAATTATCACTACAATTATTCTTCTTTTTTTTTTTGGCGGTTAGAGGGGGCAGCGAGGGGAGCTTCGGAATTGTGGTGGCGTGGAAGGGGATGTTGGTTCCGATTTCGACAACTGTAACGAGTTGCTCAACTAACAGAATTTTGGAGAAAGATGCAGTGAAGTATCCATTGGAGGCAACATGTAGCTCATAAATTATCTATTCCTTGGCATCTATAAGAAAAAAATACTTACTCCTTATCCGTATAGATAAAATATTACCTTAACCACCATTGAAAATTTGACTAACTCGTTGCTTTTTTTAAAAGAAATTATCTATTTTTACATTCCTCTCTCTCAGTTGTCGAATATTTAATAGTGGTAGAGACAATGTGTTCTCTGGGCAAGTAGCTCATTATTTTCTTTCTCCAAATGATTTATGCTTGAATTATTTATTTATTTACCACTTTTGAGATGAGAATATTATTTCTTATGAATTGATAATGAATGTGAAAAGACATCCACTAAATGGTTTTTTAAGGGGGAAAAAAGATAAAAAGATCTGATTTTATTTTTGAGGAGCTAAATTTACCTTTTTTTTTAGTTAAATTTTATTAAATTTCCCATTAAAGTTAGTTGGAAATTTTAATTTTTATAAGTGTTCGGTAGGTTTGGTATACTCGTTGGGGTTATGCTTTTAGCTAACTAAGAATGCTTTAAAAAAGTTATATGATATTTAGTTTGGATTTTTTTTTTTAAATAACGTTTTATTTTAAACTTATTTTTAAAATAATGCTGTTATAAATAAAATTTAAGGAAAAATGTCTTTTTCGAAACTTATTTAGAAAATAATGCCTGAAAATTAGGGTGGGACTTGACGACCATCCCAATTGGCCCCACATTTTTTATGGTTTTGTAATTTTCAAATTCACACTCCTCATAATCCCATCCTCAAATTCCTTTCTTTTTTTCTTGTTTTGTCGTTCTATTTAATTTCGTTGATGTCGTGGATGGTGGCGGCGTCTTCCTCTTGGTGCTACCGATGCAGTCGCTCCACAAACCAACAACCCTCAACAGTCACGGAGGAGGTTTCGAAGGAATGGAGGAGATTGCTCGCTAATTTTCAGGCATTATTTTCCAAATAAGTTTCGAAAACACATTTTTCCTTAAATTTTATTTATAACAGCATTATTTTTTAAAAATAAGTTTAAAAGTAAACATTATTTAAAAAAAATCCATATTTAGTTACCTAATGGCTAATAAAATTGGTTTGTTGAAAATTAGAAAAATATTTTAAATGGCATTAGTGTCTTTTTTAAAAATGCTTGTATAGAAAAAGTACTAAACTCAAAAAAATTGCATTGAAATAGCAATTTCAAATTCACTCTCAGTATTTATTTTTCACTAACTTGGGTAATTTCATGTTTTTTGTTTTTCTTACGTTGAAATATATTTAAGCAGTATATTCTGGTTAAGTTGTGACATTCTTGCATCTAGATTTTGAGGATGCGTGTCAATTGGAGTAATTTTTAGGTTACTTAATTTAATAATGAAATTAAAAAATAAGTTTAAGAGGAGAAAAATGAGGGAAGAGAGAGAAGAAAAAAGAAATAAAAAAGTGACACATAAACTACAAACAATATAAAATTATATATATTCTCATGTCATCTAAAAATTGACAACTTACCGGTACCATGTCAACATTCTAGTAGTCACACTTATCAGAGTTTGACTCCATAGATCTTTTAGAACTAATTTTGAAGGTTGGGGATCAAATTGTCATTTTTTGAAATTTAGAGACCAAATAAAAATTTATAATCAAATTCAAAGAAAAAATGTATTTTACCCCAAAGTTATTATTATTTTTTTTTCCTTTTAGTCATGCATGGTTGGTTCAAAAAGAGTTGGACCAAATTAAAATTTGAGGAGTTTTAATCCACATGCATGAACCTAGGACCCAAAATAATTATATGATCTTGTACATATATAAAATCACAATGATAGATAGGGAGTTGCAATATAAACAATGTAGTTCAAAATAATAACAAAATTAACTTAGAGCAAAAAAAATTTATCGAATATGACATAATTTTCTCCTTCCTCGTATCTTTTTACAGTATATTTACAAAAATGATAAAATTATTTACCATTCATTACAATTTAGATGACAAAACTAATCTTTTGATCATCATTTGGATAAAGGTGAATAATTAAAAATTCACCTAGGAGGTTTCTAAATCACGCACTTCACTAGGGGAGGACATTACCATCAATGCCTCTGTCTGGTCTTCTAAATGTAATTTTTTTTGTAATTACGATATAGCTACCATTTCTCTCCATTGAAATACTTTTTTCTAGGAATTTTTTTTACCCATGTTTCTCACATGCTTTTTAATGAAATGATATCTTTTCTTGAAAAAAATAAAGATAAAAAAAGAATAATTAAAAATTCAAACAACTGACATTTTTTTTTTCTTTTGTTGGTGCATATCTTCTCTATTCTTTCTTATTCTATACCACCATAAATAGTGGAGTTTTCAATCACAAAAAATTCCTATAACCCAGCCATGAAGTATTCTCCATTAATCATTCTTTCTCTTGCCTTTATCCTTCTATCTTCATCTTCATCATGGGCTGTAGCTTGTGCTGAAAAACATGAATCCTTTCTTCAATGTCTCTTCCATCATTCTTCAAATAGTTCCTCCATTTCCAAAGTCATTTACTCACCCATCAACTCCTCTTATTCTTCGGTTTTGAATTCCTCCGTTCAAAACTTCAGATTCTTGACTGCGAAGACCCCAAAACCACTCTTCATCATAACACCATCACATCTTTCCCACATTCAAATAGCTGTCATTTGTTCCAAAACTCATGGCTTTCAAATCCGAACTCGAAGCGATGGCCATGACACTGAAGGTCTTTCTTACGTTGCCTATGTTCCATTCATAATCATTGACCTAATAAATCTCAGGTCGGTCACCATTAATGTTGAACATAGTACTGCATGGGTTCAATCTGGGGCAACTCTTGGCGAGCTCTATTATAGCATCGCTCAGAAAAGTCAAACCCTTGCATTTCCAGCGGGTGTATGTCCAACAGTCGGCGTTGGTGGGCACTCCAGTGGCGGTGGATATGGGTTGATGCTGAGGAAATATGGTTTTGCAGCTGATAATGTCATCGACGCTTACTTGATTGATGCTAATGGGAAGTTTCACGATAGAGAGTCGATGGGAGAGGATTTGTTTTGGGCCATTAGAGGGGGCGGCGGAGGGAGCTTAGGGATCGTGGTGGCGTGGAAGGTGAAGCTTGTTCCGGTTCCGGCCACTGTTACGATTTGCTTGACTAACAGAAATTTGGATGAAGATTTAGTCAAGCTAATCCATCGGTGGCAATTTGTGGCTCCCAAATTGGATGAAAATTTATATGTTGGCATCATGTTGAATGGTATGTAAGATTTATGCTTCAGTTATTTATTATTTGTTTATTCGTTTTCTATGAGAAATCTACGTTTCTTCCATAAATTCTATGTCCATTCTTTTTAGGACATGAGTCATCTATTTTGACTCCATCATCCCAACATTTAGGTGTTGTTTTTATCCTTTAATTCATTTTTTTTATTTTGAAACATATTTGTTATTTTTGTGATTTGAGTTTAGATATTGTAATGACTGGATTTTCTGAGGGTTTATTTACTTGACCTCAAGTGATTTATAAGTTGATTTGTATAAGGTATTAATTCATCACCATACTTCTACCAAATAAAAACTTGCAAATCAAAAATAATGAAATCTAGTTTTGATTGTGATCTTCTAAGTCACCCCATCAAAATAAAGAAATGAGAAATAAGTTCTTTTTTCCCTAATCCCAAACATATCATTCTAAATCACTACCATTCATATTTGAATGATTGAAACTCAATTCTTGATGATAGGTGGGAATGCTTCAACTCAAGGAGGAGTCAACCCAAAATCTACATTCTTCTCATTGTTTCTTGGAAAGATAGATGAGCTTATGGCAATCTTGAAGAGAGATTTTCCAGAGATGAACTTGGCAAATAACGACTGCGTAGAAACGAGCTGGATTGAATCAACAATCATAGCCGCTACCAGGAATAAAACTGTCGAGTCCTTGGAATATTTGCTCACTAAAATACCTCTTGCCACAGGAAGCATAAAAACCAAATCTGACTACGTCAAGGAACCCATTCCCAAGGTTGCAATCGAGGGCATATGGGAAAGATTGAAAGCTCAAGATATAGAAGCGTCACAGCTTGTAATTGTTCCCTATGGAGGGAGAATGAGTCAGATTTTAGATTCGGAAATTCCTTATTCGCATAGAGCTGGATATTTGTACAAGATCGGGTATGTTGTTGGGTGGAAAGAACAGAGCGTAGATGTTGGAAAAAGGCACCTGAGTTGGATACGGGAGCTTTACGATTACATGACTCCTTTCGTTTCGAAATCACCGAGGGCTGCATATGTCAATTACAGAGACCTTGACATTGGAACAAATAACAAGTATGGAAAAACGAGCTACAAGCGAGCCAGCATTTGGGGATCAAAGTATTTTGGGAAAAATTTTAACAGGTTGGTGCACGTTAAATCTAAGGTTGATCCGTCTAATTTTTTTAGACATGAGCAAAGCATACCTCCTCTGTGACTTGGATGAGAAACGCAAAGAATCCCCCACATTTTGAAACGTGTAGAAACTAAAGGGGTGGCATAAACGTTTGATTTCTCGTTGTGAGAATTCTATTTTATTTTGCATTATAAAAGTATGTCTAAAGTTTTAATATTGAATAACAAGAATGTGACGTGAGTTGAAAGTTTGAAATTGAGTATTATATAGACAATATGATCTTGAAAATAATGGTACAAGAAAAAGTGATAGAACTTTAGGCTGATATGTTCAAGTTTACATACCTATAAAATATGAAAACTTGGAATTAGATGGATATGTATTTGATTACATATGAGTGTTATGTGTTATCTTGGCTAGAATTCTACGAGAGGGTATTTTTGGGAGAAATTTAATACCTATCCACGACAAGGATGTTGGATGCTTCGAGAACTTGATAAAAATCAATAATAATTGACATATATCTCCAACTAAGTAGCTGTGAGTTCGATCTCCCACCACCCCATGTTGTATTAAAAAAAAGTTAAGAAAATTTCTTATTTCCTACCTTTTATTTAGTTGGATAATTTTAATTTTAACAAATTTAAATTTAAATTTAAATAAGAGGTAAAAATAAGATGATAAACCCAACTATCACTTTCTTATAAAAGTAAAAATACACTAGTTGAATTTTAGTACATATATAATAGTTTAAAATTTATAACGATTTAGTTCTTAATTCAAAAAATTTCATTAACGTGTAATAAAGTTTCATGCGTATATGGATGGATAACCAAATGCATAAATCAATTACATACTAAAGAATTCATGATACTTTACATTGAGATAACTTTTCATAATAAAAACCAAATCGTTACAATTACAAATTTTAAACTACATGGACTTAAATTTTATATACTATAGTATAAGGATTAAATATATATAAAAGTTGGTAAGTTAAAATGCGAGGGTGACCTGGGTTCTTTTTCCAACGACGACGCCAAATTTGTAGCAGAAATTGTTTACTGCAAGTGTACGAATCCAAGTTTTAATATAGATAGTAAGTGATCAATACTGAATTGATTTTTCTAGCTCAATTGAGTACCACACAGATACAATAGATCAATTTTATTTAGAAAATCAAATTCAAATGAGATAATATAATCAAAGCAAATTATGCAATAATAAAGAGAAAATAAATGGGACTAAAGGTTCAATTAAATTGATTTCACTCAGGAATCTATTACTAAGAGTGAACCAACTCAACGACATCTCCCAAGTCTAAGTTAATTCTCCTTACTCACTAATTACTTAGAATGAACCAACTCAACGGCATCTCATAAGTGTAAGTTAATTCTCCTTACTCATTAAGAAACAAATGTCTATATCTAGTATCAATAACAAGTTAGGACTTTAATAAATAAGTCTTTTAATGGCTCCTAAAATATTTCGAAAGACTTCTAAATCTTCCGACCTTGAAACTATTATATTTCTAACTCCAAACTACCTGTCCCAAGTATAAGATTTAATTCTAACATTAATAAATTGATCTATGACCAATAGATTAAAAGCATAAAGCATAAAGAAAAATAAATAGAACAATCAAACTCGGAATCAAGCAATCAATCCATAAAGTTCAATGACTACATAGATCCCTAAGACAAATAAATTTAGCTACTCATATTCAATGTAAAATACCAAGTCTCAGAGAAAGTTTCATAACCAAACTACAAAAATCAAGGAAAAGGAGAAAACTAATGTTCTTGTGTCACTTTAATTGTCTCTGAGTCAATCTCCACGATGTCGAGCCTTGAAAATTCATTTTCTAATTAAGCTCCTTGATGTTCATTTTCTCTCTTCTTTTGTGAGCTTTGATACTATATTAATATTCATGGGATTTCATCTCAAAATCAATTGATAATGACATGAGTAGCCAATGTCTATTATAAACCTTTGTTAGGTCATTCTTCTTTTCAATGGGGGATCTTTAGCATGCCTCCTCAAAATTGTGGCTCTAATCTTGTCGAATCCCATTTTTAAACTGGATGTTCGTTTGAGCATTTTTTCTCTGATACCATATCAATATTCATGGGTTTCATCTTATAGTCAATCGGCAATAAAATAAAACATCATCAATATTAACATGGTATAAGAGAAATGCCTACTGCACTGATGTTGTGCTAAAAAAAATCACTACAAGAGGTCATGAGTTCGAATCTTCCCACCCTTCATGTTGTGTCAAAATAATAATAATAATAATAAAAAACAAATATCAACCGGAGCAAGGTGATTCGACAAGTTAAAGACATTATAGTCTTTATTTTTTTAAATCACTACTTGTATTAAAGTTATTAAAGTTATCCAACAACAATCAAGGAGACTTCCTTTCTCCGTGTCAGAGTTAAAAAAATAAAAAGTTTATTTACTTTATTATTATTATTATTATTATTATTTGAGAATTTATATGGCATATAAATTAAATATGCATTTTAAAAAAATATTACTAACTTTTTATTCTTTTCAAATATATACTATGGGTTTAACTTTTCTTCACTTCTTGACGGGTTTTACATTATATCCTTGTTTGACTTTAATTTACTTTAACTTTTTACTATATTTTAAAATATATTTTTATTTTATGCTATTTATGTAAATCTTTTCGTTATATGAAGATTTTAGCTCAATTCCGACATTTTATTTTAGAGTTTGAACACTTTTGAGTTTTGTACCTACTAAAATTTATTATTAGGCTCGGATAATTTACTAGTTTAGTTTGGACACTTTAGGGCTAATTAACATTGACAAATTGAGAAATTTGATTGCTTGGAGGTTTTTATTATTGTTATTATTTATTGCTTTTTTTTTCCAATAATATATTGGTTACAATTAGGGGGTGGATATTTGAAAATTCAATCGGCACAAAGTCTTTAATGGCCTAACCTACCATTGGAACTTAGTGTCAAAACTTTGAAATTTGTCTAGAAATATTAAAATTTGATCTCTTTATTTTCTCTCCCAAAGACTTTTTTTTTTACAATAAGTTCTTTGGCATATAGATTTGATATATCCCTTTGTTTAATTGAACAAGCAAATGCATGCAGAAGAAAGGGTCAAATTAACTTTTTCACATTATAAAAATTTACATATTTTATGTCATTTGATAATTAATTTGATTTTTCTGAAAATTCAACTTCTAAACACTACTTTCACCTACTTATGTATTGTCTCGTGCATGCACCTACTTTTAAAAATATTTTCAAAATCTAAACTAAAATTCAAAAACTAAGAAAAGTAATTTTCAATTTTTTTTTTAAATTTAGCTAAGAACTCTAAAAAAAGTTTAAAACATATCCAATTAATTGTGAACAAATAAATATAATTTTTTTAAATAAAGGATTATGGGGTCTTAATAATATCTTTTATATAATATTTTGAAAAATATTACACTTTTTCCTATGAGATTTGGTCAATTTATGTACTGGGACTTATTGGTTATTGAAATTATTTTACTAAAAAAAAAAGAATAATAATAATAAAAATATTGACCACCAATTTACCAACCCTGGCATAAAAAAATATAGATGGAAAAATAATTCTGTTGTCGAACAATCAATTCCATTTAAAAAAGACTAAAATCCTTTTGTCATTATCATAACTAAAATAATGACATAGCGTCAATTGAAATAAATTTCATAAATAAAGACTAACTTATAAGTTCAAAGAGGAAGGAGACTTCAATCCCCCCTTTGCAAATTTGTTGCAACAAAAAAAGAGGCTTCAAAGAAAAGATGAAATAGTTGTTTGTTTGTTTATTCTAACATGACGTTATGTACGTATATAAAGTTGTTAGAAATCGAATATATAAATTAAATTTACCCAATCCATTGGCTTTTAGATTAAGTGGTGGTTTATTCATCCTTAATATGCTATCAATAAAAAGGAATGAGTTTAGCTAACTGAATCCAATAATCCATGAATCCATAATCAAAATAAAGTTCATTCTCTTTTGTCAAGTAGATAAAAGATAGGTATACGAACCACTTTTGCTTTGCCTTAGACTCGATTGGAACAAAACTAAGAAAGAAGAAGGCGGAATGGAGAAAGGAAATGGATAATGGCAGTCTTACTTGGCACGAAAGCTGCTGGTTTGGGGGTAGAGTACGTTACTAAAGGTCCTTGGACTTCTAGCCAGTTTTTCTTTTGGGCATGCAGCTGTTCACCGTTGGATCTCGCCAATACAGACCCCATAATTTTCGTTACCGACATATTATGATTTTCACTTGTTAGATCTCGCCCTCGCATTATAGCAATTTAGTTCAAAATAATAACAAATTTAACTTTAGCTACAAAACTTTATAAATATGACAAAATTTTTCCTTACATATTATTTGTTGTGGTATATTTACAAATATGATAATATTATTTAGGTAATAAAACTAATCCTTTGATCATTTGGTCAAAGGTGGATAATTAAAAATCAAGCTATGATGCAAGTTGTACTGACCTTTTGTTCTTTTATTCTTTCTTTCTTTTTTTCTTTTCATATATTCTTTATTATTTCTAATTCCAAACCACCATAAATAGTGGAGTTTTCAATCACAAAAAATCCAATAAAGCAGCCATGAAGTATTCTCCATTAACCATTCTTTCTCTTGCCTTTATCCTTCTATCTTCGTCTTCATCATGGGCTGCAGCTTCTGCTGAAAAACATGAAGCCTTTCTTCAATGTCTCTCCCATCACTCTGCAGATAGTTCCTCAATTTCCAAAGTCATTTACACTCCCATCAATCCGTCTTATTCTTCTGTTTTGAATTTCTCCGTTCGAAACCTTAGATTCTCAAGTGCTGAGACCCCAAAGCCACTCCTCATCATAACACCATCATATGTTTCCCACGTTCAAGCAGCCGTCATTTGCTCCAAAACCCATGGCCTTCAAATTCGAATTCGAAGCGGTGGCCATGACATTGAAGGTCTTTCTTACGTCGCTCACCTCCCATTCATAATCATTGACCTAATAAATCTCAAGTCTATCACCGTCAACATTGAGAACAGTACTGCGTGGATTCAGTCTGGAGCAACTCTTGGCGAACTCTATTATAACATTGCTCAAAAGAGTCGAACCCTCGCATTTCCAGCAGGTGTCTGTCCGACGGTCGGTGTTGGTGGGCACTTCAGTGGAGGTGGATATGGGTTGATGCTGAGGAAATATGGTCTTGCAGCCGATAATGTGATCGACGCTTACTTGATTGATGCTAATGGGAAGTTTTACGATAGAGAGTCGATGGGGGAGGATTTGTTTTGGGCTATTAGAGGGGGTGGTGGGGGGAGCTTCGGAATTGTGGTGGCGTGGAAGGTGAAGCTTGTTCCGGTTCCGGCAATTGTGACGACTTGCTCAAGTGACAGAAATTTGGATGAAGATACAATCAATCTAATCCATCGGTGGCAATCTGTGGCTTACAAATTGGATGAAAATTTATACTTTGGCATCATTTTGGCTGGTATGGAAGATTTATGCTTGAGTTATTTATTATTTGTTTATTCCCTTTATTTGAGAAACATAAATTCTAAAATAAAAAAGGAAGAAAAATTAATGAAAGAAAAAAAACCAACTTGAGTAAGGCATATATTTCTATATCTTGCACTAAAAAACAAATGAAAAAAAAAAGATTTGTTTTTTACCGACGAACTAGGGGATGAAAAATAGACTTAAAATTTTAGTTTTATCAAATTTGTTTTTATTTAGAAATATATTTGAGTATTTTTGTGATTTGAGTTTAGATATTTTTTTTATGATTGGATTTTCAGAGGGTTTATTGATTGGGATCCTCCAAGTCACCCCATCAAATAAAGGAATAAGAAATAAGTTTTTTTCCCTAAAAAATCTCATCCCAAATACATCATAATAAATCACTACCGTTCATATTTGAATGATTTAAACTCAATTATTCTTGATGATAGGTGGGAATGCTTCAACTGAAGGAGGAGTCAAAAAACCAAACCCAACAGCTACATTTTTCTCATTGTTTCTTGGAAAGTCAGATGAGCTTATGGCAATCTTGAACACAAATTTTCCAGAACTGAATTTGGCAAAGAAAGATTGCGTAGAAACGAGCTGGATTGAATCAACTCTTGTAGCGGCCACTAGGAATCAAACTATCGAGTCCTTGGAATCTTTGCTCAATAGAACACCTCTCACCATCGAAAACACAAAATTGAAATCTGACTATGTCAAGGAACCCATTCCCAAGGCTACAATTGAGGGCATATGGGAAAGATTAAAAGCTCAAGATATAGAAGTGCCGCAGCTTGTATTTGTTCCCTATGGAGGGAGAATGAGTCGGATTTCAGACTCGGAAACTCCTTTTTCGCATAGAGCTAGAAATCTGTACAAAATCGGGTATATTGTTGGGTGGAAAGAACAAAGCGTAAGTGCTGAAGAAAGACACTTGAGTTGGATACGAGAGATTTACGATTACATGACTCCTTTCGTTTCAAAATCACCGAGGGCTACATATGTCAATTACAGAGACCTTGACATTGGAACAAATAACAAGTACGGAAAAACGAGCTACAAGCAAGCCAGCGTTTGGGGATCAAAGTATTTTGGGAATAATTTTAACAGATTGGTGCACATTAAATCTAAGGTTGATCCGTCTAATTTTTTCAAAAACGAGCAAAGTATACCTCCTCTATGACTTGGACGAGAAACAAATAATTCCGTAGTTTGTTATGCAAAATGTGCGATGCCCCATATGTTGATTAGTGGGGTTGCATAAACATCTGATTTCTCGTTGAGAATTATACTTTATTGATCTGCATTATAAAATTATGTCTAAAGTTTTAGTATTAAATAACATCAATGTCACGTGTGTTGAATGTTTCAAATTGAGTATTATAGAGACCAATAGACCGATCTTTAAGAGAACGGTAAGAAAAGTGATAGAACTTTAGGTCGATATGTTCAAGTTTTAAGTTTACATACATATAGTCTCTTGGAGATGACGTAGTGGCAAGAATCTCAAGTCTTATGAGATATTGGATTCAAGTCTTGCACTAATCACAGTGTTGTTCAACCCTGACAACAAAAATCCTGGTTATAATGGTATCTTACCACACGCCATCCATCGTAGAAAATTAAAAAAAAAAAAAACAAGTTTACATACTTATAAAAAAATATGCAAATTTTGGAGGATTATTGATATGTATATTATTACATTTGAGAGAAGTTATATATTTTTGGGAGACACTAAGAACTTATATCCACTACAAAGATGTTGGATGCTTCGAGGATTTGTTGAAGATTTTTGGAGAAATTTTTTAATTCCTACCTTTTATTTATTTTTGGTCATTTTAATTTCACAAAATTGAAATTGAAATTTAAATAAAGTGATAACACCCAAGGATCACCTTCATGTACTTTCATAGAAGTAAAAATTCAGCCCTTAATTTCAGTTCTTAATGCAAACAATTTCATTAAGGGTAATGAAGTTTCCTACGTATGTGTATATAGAGGGATAAATCCCCCAATAACCAAATGCATAATTTAATTACATACTAAAAATTTACGGATCTTTCCCTCCACACCAATCACGAGTTTTTTTCCATTCCTCTCGTATATCGTCTATACCCAAATAAAAATTTATGTTTTCATACGGAAGTCATTGGAGTCAAGCATTCTACCAGACATCCGACTTAGGAGCCCGAAAAATAACTTTTCACACATAAAAACTAAATCGTTACGAATGTTAAATTGCATGGACTTAAATTGTTATATACCAAAGTTGCAAGTATTAAATATTGTTATAGATATGAAAGTTGGTGAGTTAAATGAGGGTGACCTCGGTTCTTTCCCAGAAACAACACCAAAAGATTGTATTCATTTTGATTTGAATACAACTACTGTTATTATTAACGAAAAAATAAATTCAAACAACCCTTAAAAATTTTAAATATAGCAGTAAATCGAAAATTTTATACAAATATTATAATTTGATTTTAATTCAAATAAATAAATAAATAAAAACTAGGGAATTGATTTCATTTGAACTAGTTATCAAAATATAAAAAAATAAATAAAAATCTTTTTTACTTTTTTTTATTCAAAGTAATTCCTTATTTTTAAATTTTTTACTTCTATGAAAAAAGATATTTATTTTTATTTTATTACTTCAATAGAAATGATTTTTAATTTACTTTTTCTTAAAAAGAAAACAAATTCATTAACATAAAATAAATTTTACGTGTCTAGATGTTAATCAACCTATCATTGTCACAAATTTTTTGGTAACGAAATTCTGTTCAATTTTGTAGTTTTTTTAAATGTTATTGCATAGGTTACATTGACAAAGACTTTGTAAATATCTTGATCACAGTTTTAATAAATAAACTTTGAATCCAAAGCTTTTTGTATTTTTGTATTTGGATTGTAAGAAAGGATTAGCCTTAGAAACTTTATTTTATGTAAATTAATTTTGTTTGATTGGTAGACTTAAAATTTAAGGAAAAGGTAAATATAAATATTGCATAATTTAAATAAAATATTACCAAAATAGTAACTAAAGAAATTAATTGCCAACAAAAATTATAACACAGACAATTTATTACCGATAATGAATAGAGGTTGTTTTTTTAGTACAACACGAGAGATGTTGGGTAGATATTCAATAATCTCACAACTTTTTAGTTTGGAAATATGCTCTAACTTGTCAATAATCTCAAGATTATGATAAACAAATTAAATTTGCCTGCGAAATATATATAAATTCAGCTTTTTCTTCAAGCATCACAATCAGAACTTATAAATATTTATTTCATATCTTCGACACCTGCAATTGCATTTTTTTTCTTTTAGTATTCAACTTTTTTTTATCTAACATATTTACGTCTAATAAAATTATTTCTCATTCTAAAATTTTTCTCCCCATAAATATCATTTTAAAAGAACTTAGAATTTCCCTTATTTTACTGGCATGGAGTCAAATTTAAACTAGTGTTTAAACTTTATCAATTTGAAATCCAAACTTAATTAAATTATGAAATAAATTTATTTTTGTCTCTTTTAATATTTATGGGTAGTGGTAGTTTTTTGGTTTTTTTCTTTTGGTTGTTTTACATGAATATACATCTTTACAGGAATCCGTGTACTTTATAAAATATTCCTAAACATTATTAGGTAATTAAAAATCATTTGTTTATTCAAAGTAATAATTTTAGTGTTTGAATTTTATTTTATAATGATTTTTTCTTGTAATTAGAATTTGTATAACAATTTAAGTCCCAAAACCTTAATATATTTTGTATGGTTTCTATTATAAAAAATCTTATCGAGGTGTAATATTGGTTTGATGTTGAAAAGTACACGGATTCCACTCATCCATAATTTCTTCCCTACACATATATGACACCTTTATTATTAACTTTTTTTATATGTGTGATATAATTAAGAATCTATTAGTACTCGTTAATTCATGTTAAACCTTTATGAAATTTTTTATAATGCAAAGTAAATCATTACAACTTTTAAACAACAACCATTATTATATAATAACGTACTAAAGTTTAAGACCTAAATTGTTACAAATTTTCAATAAAAATTTAAAATTATACTACATGATTAAAGGACTAGATGCATTTTTTTAACCTAAATTATATTAATTCTAATTGGTCTTTGAGACACTAAAACAACATAAGATAAAGTTGATCTTCTACCTTTTGAGGGTGAAGAAATAAATTTCTTCTTTTTTTGGTAAAACGTGTGGAGTAGAAAATCGAAATCACAACTTCTTGACTGAAGATATATGTTAATTACCGCTGGAAAAAAATAAATATATAATTTGGTCAAATGTGATTAAATATCTAAGGCAATAATGCAACTTAAATAAACTTCTCTTTTAGTCAAAGGTGATTAAGCCCAAGCAAACCACCATAAATGGTGGAGCTTTCAAGTGCACACATCAAATCTCCAAAACCAGCCAACACGGAATACTCTTCTCCATTGATCCCTCTTTCTCTCTCTCTTGCCCTTTTTCTTCTCTATTCAGCTTCTGCTGAAAAACATGAATCCTTTCTTTATTGTCTCCTCCGTCATTCTCCCGAGAGTAATTACTCTATTTCTAAAGTTATATACACTCCGTTCAATTCCTCTTATTCTTCTGTTTTGGACTTCTCCATTCGAAACCTCAGATTCTCAACGGCTGAGACTCCAAAGCCACTCCTCATCCTAACACCATCACACGTTTCCCACATTCAAGCAGCCGTCATTTGCTCCAAAACTCATGGCATTCAAATCCGAACTCGAAGCGGCGGCCATGACTTCGAGGGTCTTTCCTATGTCGCCCACCTCCCATTCATAATCGTTGACCTAATAAATCTCAAGTCTGTCACCATTAACGTTGAAAACGGTACTGCATGGGTTCAGTCTGGAGCAACTCTTGGCGAACTCTATGATAGAATTGCAGAGAAAAGTCAAACTCTCGCATTTCCAGCGGGTGTTTGTCCCACAGTCGGAGTTGGTGGACACTTCAGTGGCGGTGGATATGGTTTGATGTTGAGGAAGTATGGTCTTGCAGCTGATAATGTGATCGACGCTTACTTGATTGATGCTAATGGGAAGTTTCACGATAGAGAGTTGATGGGAGAGGATTTGTTTTGGGTCATTAGAGGGGGCGGCGGAGGGAGCTTCGGAATCGTTGTGGCGTGGAAGGTGAAGCTAGTTCCAGTTCCAACGACCGTCACGATTTGCTCAACAATCAGAAATTTGGATGAAGATGTAATCAAGTTAATCCATCGGTGGCAATATGTGGCTAGCAAAATGGATGAAAATTTATTCCTTGGCATCATTTTAACTGGTACGTGTCTAAAGATCTCACGTTGAAAAGTGAAAACACCTAACAAGGTTTATAATATACCAAAACAGAAAAATACAACCCATGAAGATGTAATCAAGTTAATCCTTTCTTTATGCTTGTTTTGTTATTTATTTGTTTGTTTATTCCTCTTGTTTAGAGAAAAGTGTGTTTTCTTCAATTAATATGAAAATGGAAAAGAAAGCTAAAGCAGTTTTTTCTTGCATCACAAAATATAAGGAAGGAAAATTAATGAAAGAAAAAAAATGGATTGGTTTTTTACCCACGGAAAAGAAAGCTAAAGCAGTAATTGACATATATCTCGAGGTTGTGAGTTCGATCCCCATCCCAGATGATGTACTAAAAAAATGTACTTTTTTTCCTAAAAAAATCTCATCCCAAAATCTCATATTAAATATGAATGGTTTGAACTCAATTCTTGATGATAGGTGGGAATTCTTCAACCAAGGGGGAGGGAAACCAAACCCAACAGCTACATTCTCCTCTTTGTTTCTTGGAAAGAAATATGAGCTTATGGCAATCTTGAAGACAAATTTTCCTGAATTGGGTTTGGCAAAAGAAGACTGTATAGAAACGAGCTGGATTGAATCAACCTTCATGGCTGCTGGGAATCAAACTGTCAAGACTTTGGAAGCTCTCACCAAAGAAAGCACAAAAATCAAATCTGACTACGTCAAAGAACGTATTCCTATCGCCGCAATTGAGGGCATACGGGAAAGATTAAAAGCTCAAGATATAGAACTGCCACAACTTTTATTTGATACCTATGGAGGGAGAATGAGTCAGATTTCTGACTCGAAAACTCCTTTTCCACACAGAGCTGGAAATTTGTACAAGATCGGATATGTCGTTGGATGGAAAGAACAGAGTGTAAATGCAGAGGAAAGACACCTGAGTTGGATACGGGAGCTTTATGATTACATGACTCCTTTTGTTTCAAAATCTCCGAGGGCTGCATATGCCAACTACAGAGATCTTGACATTGGAACAAATAACAAGTACGGAAAAACGAGCTACAAGCGAGCCAGCGTTTGGGGATTGAAGTATTTTGGGAACAATTTTAATAGACTAGTGCACGTTAAAACTAAGGTTGATCCTTCTAATTTTTTTAGACACGAGCAAAGCATACCGCCACTATGACTTGTGAGAGAAACAGAGAAAAATTTCATAGTTTGTTCTTAAAAATGTGTGTTCCCTACATGTTCACAATAGTGTAGAAATTAAAGGGGTTGAATAAACATTTGATTTCTAGTTGAGATTTCAATTTGTTTTTGCTATATAAAATTATGTCTAAAATTTTAATATTAAATAACATGAATGTGATGTGTGTTGAAAGTTTTGTAAGAGAAAAAAGAAGAAAACCAAAGTAGAATAAATCAAATTCGCACAATTACTTGGGGTGCGAATCTGAGTGGATTGGAACCGAAAAATAATACTTAGCAAATATTTTGCAGAGAACAGAAAGATGGAAGAAGATTATTATGTTGTGTTAAAAAGAAACCAATGAGTGGTTTTATCATAGGGAGGGGTGAAGGTGGAGCGCCAACGTGTGATGCCACTATGCAAACACGTGGAGCTCGCATGATCCATTAAAAGGAGAGCACCAAGCACATTGAATGAAGCCTAAACGTATCGAGCCAATGTCGAGTGTATAAAGAAGAATATCGAGCGCACTGTACGAGCGTACAAATACAGTTGGAGGGCCAGACACTCACAACTCGCAGTGTGCGTCTAGTAATGTGTTAGGTTATTGTTCTTGATGTCATCATGTCAGTATGAGAAACTAGAAGGAGACACAAAATGTTGGGATTTCTACATCCCCATTCTGCTCTCTCCCTCCCTCTTCATCTCTCCCCGTATAAAAGGAACACTTAAACTATGGAATCAAGTATGTGAATTCTCACGCAAACACTCTTGCGAAAAATCCTAGTATTACATACTCGTTCCCATTTAAGTTCTAACCTAGACATCGGAGTGTAGTTGGCAAAGCCCTGGAGCTAGAATAGGAAGGTAGCAATTACCTAGAAATGGCTCAAAAAATAGTACAGTAAAAAATAAAATTATAAATTATAAAAAGACCTACATTTTTTAGGGAGATGCAATCCCATAATTAATTTCGAATTTAAATAAGTGATAAAATTAGGGTGAAAAGAATCCATCCGACTTGTACTTCCTAAAAGTAAATTTTAGTCCTTGAACTTTAGTATCTAACCGCTTAAAATTTGTAATGATTTAGTCCTAACACAAAGATATTAACAAAACTTTTCATGATACAAAAAAAAAAAATCGTTTTATAAATTTTAAACCACATGTACTTAAATTGTTATAGATTAGAGTAAAAATACAATAGGAAAGCTCATAAGTTGAACCATTACACCGTATTGGGATTAAATATGTTGTCCTTTAACCTAAAATTAATACATTCTATTAGTTTTAATTCTATTTTCCAAAAAGGTTTGTAATTAATTTTGTGCATTGTTACTTAGAACAAAATTATTTTTGTGATTAATTATATTTTTGTTAAAGTGAACATAGCTCACTGATAATCAGCATATCTCAAATCAAAAAATTGTGAGCTAAATTTTCACTCCAACACGTTGTACTCCAAAAAGAAAAAAAAAACTTTTATTAATGATGGTATCATACTATTTGTTAATATAATATTAGTACCGCCAAAACGAGTATAGTTTAGCTATAAGTGCTATTCTTTGACATACTTGGTTAGAAAGAAATCACCGAACATTTACAGGTTTTTCGAAGACTACAACCAACATTTGGGAGGATATCACAGTCACTATTTCTGATCTTTGGTCTACAAAATCTAATCTTTTTTGTACTTACGATACATCTACTATATCTTTTAATTGGAGTGCTTTTATATAGGCCTCCTTTTTTTGTATGTTTCTCACATACATCAATGAAGTCTCTTTTTCCAAAAAAATACATATCTCTAATTCAAGAGGTTGTAAGTTCGAACCCTACCTCCACGTACTCCACATAATAATAAAATATAATGTTGTTTGCATCTCGAGGTTTTTTTTCCTTCCCCCTCTCTCTATTTAGAGATTTGTTTCCCTCTCATTTGTTTATATTATTTCATAACACTGTCTACATTACCTACAGGGAAAAAAGTATTAATTTTAGAATCATATATTATTCAACACCTAACATCATTCGTTTGAAAATTTTGCCAATATTTTGTTAATTATGTTATAATCTTTTATTAATTAGATATGTATGATTGTATTCTAAAAAAAAAAAAAAAATTGGTATGTATGATTACGACGAGAGCCAGTAGAGACAAACAACAATGATTAACATTTCTTAATAGGACTCGAGTTAAGCTGGTCAAAGCTATTTAAAATTTCTCCAAAATATTATAATTTTGTCTCTTTTTAAGTTAAATAATTGTGGGGTGGAGATCGAAATATATCTTTAAGATAGTAGTAAATATCATAGAATTATGCTCGAATTGATCAATAAAATAAATTAATTTCTTAAGATTTGATGTAACATCTGTTTGATTTGAACAAGCAAAGACATAGAAATGGTCAAAATTAGGTATTGTATCATGGTTTTCTGTTATTATTATTATTATTTATATTAACTTTTCAAATAGATACAATATATTACATTTTCTTTTTAATTATGTTCGATTGATTCGTTTAACGTCAAATCGAACATAGTTCGAGTAATTTCTTATTTTCAAAATTTTATTTTTATTTTTATTACTTCAATAGAGATTATTTTAATTTAATTCTTAAAAATAACAAAATATAATTTTTTTTTAAAAAAACCGAATTCATTAACCTAAAATAATGTCTCGTGGCTAGGTGTTGGCCAATCTGCCATTGTCGCAAATTTTTTAATATTGGTAATGAAATTCCGTCGAATTTTGTAATTTTTAAATGTTATTTTATTGCATAGCTTACATTGACAAGGACTTTGGAAATATCTTGCTCACAGTTTTAATAGATAAATCTCGAGTCCAAAGCTTCATGTAGAAGTATTAATTTGGACTGTAAAAAAAAAATCACAATTAGATTAGTTAGTTATCATACTTAACTACTAGGTAAATTAATTAATTAAGTAAATACTAGTACTATAATTGTCAACTTAAGCATAGATTAACTAGTTAAGATATTTATACAAGATTAAAAAGTTACCTGTTATATATAATATACTAAAAAAAGTATAATATTATTATAATAATTTTACGATAGATATCTTAGTTAATTATGAGTTTACATTAATGATTGAGGACTATCATATAAAATAAAGATATATTTGATTTAGTACTAAAAAAAAAATATTTGCTTGACCATGATTAAAGTCTACATCAACAAAAGCTTAGTGGTTAAGGGTCAAGATTTACTACTTTCTCTATGAAGTCGTGATGTTTAATCTCCACACACTTGTATTTATGATGTTATATAAATTATTAATCAATGGTTAAAACAAATACTATTTAATTATTTGCAATTATTTTAAAATAACTAAACTTGTTGGTGGGCCGACAAAACGACCTTCCACGTGTGAATTGATTATTGGTTTAAACGTGCCAAGTCCTCACAGAATAATAATCCTTTATTCAAATTGTTGAATTTATAATATTATGCAACTTCAAGATTGACTCGGACGTAAATCTTAGCTAAAGCCAACGTAAATGAATTATAGGGTAATACTTTCGTAAAGGTCGAACCAATGAAGAAAAGATCTATTCTCTTACCTTCTTAAAGGTCGAGGCAAACTATGTGCGATTCGTAAGTGCTGTGACCTTTTTATAAAGGTCAAGACAAAGTGTATAAGGTCGTGCCCAAACAATTTATTTATGATGGTTGCAGTAGTTATCCCACAAAATCACACAACAGTTTTAACCGTGGGTCGGTGCATTAATATTCTTGACCTATAAATAGAGAGAGTCATGCACAAGTATACAATTTATTCATTTTAGAGGGATATATTTGCCGTTTAACTTATTTGAGCATCTTCTTCCTTTGTACAAGATTCTGACTTAGGTAATAGGAATCGTGCAAAAACCTTTCTAATTAGTTTTATAAAAAGTACAGAATTTGTAAAAGATTTTAAAATCAGCTGCGTCAAATTTTCTTTTGAAAATTTTATTTATATATATTACTAGGCGAGTTTTACGATTTTTTTTAGTACAATTGAGCTATGCTCGTTTTAATTTGGATATATGGTCAAATTTAAATTTATACCGCTTAGTTTTATGTAGTCCATGGAAATTAACAAATGATTTTATAGATTATGATAAGCAAATTTGTGACAAACTTAGCTTAACTTCGATCTTCCAGTCACCTATTGTAAAAGAGAACTTCATAAATATTGATTCGAAGCCTCTGAAAACCTACTAGACCAGAAAAAATATGATTTTTTTAATTTTGTAATTATTTAATTCTCTCATCTAAAATTTTTTTTAACACTTTAATCCCTAAACTTTAGAGTTTAATTATTTAATGCTCTCATATTTAGAATTTGTAGAGTTGCTGCCATAAAATCTCATCAAGGCATGTAATTAACAGTTGTTTTTTTTTGCAAAAACAACATTGATTCAATTGATGAATAAGTTCTTTCTTGCATATATTTGACTTGGGCATAACAGGTCGAAAGATTTGAGTCCTGGGTTGTCAAGTGACTCTATTGTTAGATTTTGGCAAAATATTAGAAGAGAAAATTTTCCAACATGGAAAAGGTACCAGCATGAAGCATTCTCTATTCTCTAAGCGCTATAAAAGTAGGTTTTATCCCTCCTAAATGAAACATTTTCAGTCTTGGTAATACTAGTTGTAATTAATTGAGTGGATTTGTTGCCCGTTTTGAGAGAGTAATTTGTATAATTGAAGTCGAAGAAGAAATTTATATGATTGTAATAATTTTCCACATAGTAGATTTTCGAATCGTGGTTTTTTTCAGTTTGGAGTTTTCCGCGTTAATTATTGTATCATTTTAGTGTTGTTATTTTTTTTTAATTCCTCGATTATTTTTGCTTCTTTCTAATCCTGAAATAGGGAGATTTTTACCACCCAACTATCACTCATCAAACCTTAATAATGAGATTGTTCATGATACGAACTAAATCGTCAAAAATTTTAAACAAGTTGTTACAAATTTTATGTCATACAAAAGTGTAAGGATTAATTACTACTAAATTAAAGGGATTAGCTTTTTTTTTAACCTAAAATTATATTAATACTCATTGTTCTTAGGCACTAAAACACAACCTAAGATAAATCCGACCATCTCATGGACATTTGAAGGTGAAGAATGAAACTTCTTACATTCAATGAAAAAAAATGAATATATAATTTGGTCAAATCTAAAGGTGATAGCATAATGATGCAACTTAATTAAACTGATTTTTGCGTCTTCTCTGTTCTTTCTTCCAGCAGTAAACCAAAGCAAAAACCACAATAAATAGTGGAGCTTTCAAGTCCACAGATCAAATAATCTCTCAAAACCAGCCATGAAGTACTCTTCTCCATTAATCCCTCTTTCTTTCTCTCTCCTCTTCATTTTTCTATCTTCATCTTCTTTATGGGCAGCAGCTTCTGTTGACAAACATGAATCCTTTCTTAACTGTCTCCTCGATCACTCTCCCGATAGTAATTACTCCATTTCCAAAGTCGTATACACCCCACTCAACTCCTCTTATTCCTCTGTTTTGGATTTTTCCATTCGAAACCTTAGATTCTCAACCGCTGACACCCCAAAGCCACTCTTCATCATAACACCATTGCATGTTTCCCACGTTCAAGCAGCCGTTGTTTGCTCCAGAACCCATGGCCTTCAAATCCGAACTCGAAGTGGCGGTCATGACTTCGAGGGTCTTTCCTGCGTCTCTCATCTTCCATTCATCATCATTGACCTTATAAACCTTAGGTCCATCACAATTGATGCCAATAACAACACTGCATGGGTTCAGTCCGGGGCAACTCTCGGCGAACTCTATTATAGCATCGCTGAGAAAAGTCGAACCCTTGCATTTCCTGCGGGTGCTTGTCCGACAGTCGGTATTGGTGGGCACTTTAGCGGCGGCGGGTATGGGCTGATGCTGCGGAAATTTGGTCTAGCGGCTGATAATGTGATTGACGCTTACTTGGTTGATGCTAATGGGAAGTTTCAGGATAGAGAGTTGATGGGAGAGGATTTGTTTTGGGCCATTAGAGGGGGCGGTGGAGGGAGCTTTGGAATAGTGGTCGCGTGGAAGGTGAAGCTAGTTCCGGTGCCCGCGACGGTTACGAGTTGCTATTATAACAGAACTTTAGAAGAAGGTGCAATCAAGCTAATCCATCGGTGGCAATATGTGGCTAACAAATTAGATGAAAATCTATTCCTAGGCATCCTTCTAATGGGTATTCTTTCAACACTTTTTCTTGGGAAAATTGTCATTTTTGGATCAAAAATTTTTCTAATTTCTTTTTTTTTTTTCCGAAAAATGATCTAGAATTCTAAATTGAAAAACTGGGAGGCACAAAAATGACAATTTCCCTTTTTCTTGAGTTGTTTATTATGTATTCCTTTCTTTTTCGTTGAAAATTATGTTTCTTAAATTAATATTGAAATGATAAGTAAACTCCACCAAATGGTTTTATAAAAATAAATAAATAAATATATACATATATATAAAAAAGCTGAGAGATTAGTTTTTCTAATGGTGTAATTAAAGTATTTTTCGAATGACTTTTTAAACCAAAATACTTTTCTTAAGAGAACTTTTGAAAGAATTAATATAGGTGAGTCATTCCTCTAAACACTAATTGATTTTGATACAGAACCCTATTAATATTTATATAGTATCAGAATCTAAAACTCAAACTATAAGGGATGAGGTTTTTTTCGTGGAACAAAAAAATTATGAATAATCTAAACTCAATTAATTCTTGGTGATAGGTGGGAATTTTACTGCACAAGGAGGAGATAAAACAAACCCAACAGCTTCATTCTTCTCTTTATTTCTTGGAAAGGCAGATGAGTTTTTTGCAATCCTAAACACAACTTTTCCTGAGTTGGGTTTGGCAAAGGAAAATTGCTTAGAATCAAGCTGGATTGAATCAGCCCTCCTCTCTGCAGGGTTTAAAATTGGAGACTCCTTAGAAGCTTTGCTCAATAGAACACCTCTCACCAATGGAAGCATTAAAATCAAATCGGACTACGTTAAGGAACCCATTTCGGAAGCTACAATTGAGGGCATATGGGAAAGATTAAAGTCTCGAGACGTAGGAGCGAGACAACTTCTATTTGTTCCTTATGGAGGGAGGATGAGTCAGATTTCCGAGTCGGAAATTCCTTTCTCCCATAGAGCTGGAAATCTCTACAAGATAGGCTACATCGTTGCTTGGCAAAAACAAAACGTCGATGTGGAGAAAAGACATCTGAAGTGGATACGAGAGCTTTACAGTTACATGACACCATTTGTTTCAAAATCGCCGAGATCTGCGTACGTCAATTATAGAGACCTTGACATTGGATCAAACAATAAATATGGCAAGACAAGCTTCAAGCGAGCCAGCGTCTGGGGATGGAAGTACTTTGGAAACAATTTTAATAGGCTTGTACATGTCAAGACCAAGGTTGATCCTTACGATTTCTTTAGGCACGAACAGAGCATACCCACTATCTCACCGGTCTAGAATTTAGTGATATAGTGTAACAATTTACTATTGTATCCTTTTTATGTGTTTTGTTTGACTATGTCCAACCCTTTGTGTTGCAAAATAAGGGCAGTGTATAATTCTAGTATATTATATTACTTACCTTTGAATTTCTTTAACGCTGCAGTTTGTTTTTTTTTTAATCCATATTTAACAAAAATCTCTTCTCACTCTTATTTTTATAATGATAAGTATAAAAGTTTTTTATGATTTAAAGTCTATATCACCTAGTTTGGGAATGGAGGGAGCTTATTTTTTAAGTTTAAACAATCCAAATAAGTTTGACGTTTCTAGTTTTCTTTTTTGTTTTCATTTCCAATTTGTTAGACAACATAAATATAAATATTGTGTGATCATCTTTAAATTCATGGATATTAAGACATACCATTCTACTTTTCTTTATWAAAAATGAAAAAAATACAAATACAAAATGGAAACGTTATCAAATGAATCTGAACCAAATTCAGTTATATATAGGTTTTTTTAGAGTCGTTTATAGATTCGCCATTATAAAAGTCATTCAAGAAGCTCCATACAACTAGGAGATGAATAGATTTCAAAGTTTCGTTATTTTTTATTTTTTATTTTTTATCTTTTTTAATACAACATGTGGGAGTGGGAGTGAGAGATCAAACTCACAACTTAATGGTTAGAGGTATATGTCAAATCTAAAAAAATGATTTTAATTAAAAAATTATTCAATATTTTCAATGAACAGTATAGATTTATAAGTTGACGAAGTTAATTAATATAGATTATAACACATAATCGCCTAGAGCTGCGTATCTAAACTATAGAGATCTTGATATTCGATCGAACAACAAATGTCTAAAGACAAGCTACAAGCAGGCAGGCGTGTGGGGGTTGGAATATTTTGGTAACAATTTTAATAGGTTGGTACATATTAAGACCGAGATGGATCCTTACGATTTCTTTAGGCATGAGGAAAGCATAGCCTCTGTAAAAAATTTGGTAAAATAATATAACAATTTGATATTGTTTCTACGTGTATTTAAACTATACCCCAATATACCATTGTGTAGCAAAATAAGGGGTGACTTTTATTCGTGTCTGGTTTAGTAAAGTCATGTGATGGAGTTTCTTTTTTCTTTTTTCTTTTTTTATGTAAGATTGAAAATTATTGACATAGCCCGTGCCAATTAGGATTCGACCTTATTGATTTTGAGATGAATCCTCATTAATTTTATCATGGTATTAGAGTCTGACAAATTCAAACGAGCATTTAGTCTAAATATGATATCCAACCTAAGATTGATAAGCAAAAAAAAAAAACCACAATCTTGAAGAAGTATGTTAAGGATTCCACGTTAAAAAGATAAGGAACCTAGTAAGGATTATAAGATACATGGGTTACTCCTTTCACCCTTAGTTAGTTTTGAGATGAAATCCTATGAATATTGACAATCGCCATCAAATTTAAAAAGAGTCGTATAGAAAAATAGTCTAATAAATATTGTAACAAAAAATATAGATACTTTCTTTTTTTTTTTTTTTTGAAAAAGAAATCATCCATTCGAAAGTATGTGAAAAACATATAAGGGAAGATGCTATGAGAAGACACTCCCATTTACAGAAATGGTTGATATATTGTAGTTAAAAAAAGAGGAGACTTAGAGGACCACGATGAGGCTAAGATTTTGACATCTTCCCAAAGTTGGCCATGGGATCTAGATGAATCCGCGAAGGTGTGACTATTACACTCCGCCAAATGGACTAAATTAGAGAGCCAACTTCTGTAATCCAAAGGATATTCCTTTTATTGCAAGTAGGGACAAATAAAGATTCCTTTAACATAATATCAATAGATTCTAGGAGCACCGTAGAGGTGTTAAAGGCATAAAAAAAATAGGTATCAAAGTTTTGTGGTCAAGGGACAGTGCAAAAATAAATGATCCAACGATTTTGATGAACGATTGCACCAGACGCAACCAATTCGGGTTGATAAGAGCGAAGGGTACCTTGTTAGAAGCTTGTCGTATGTGTTGAGCCCTCAATGTATAGTACATCAGAAATATAAATACTTTTAATTATCTATAATTATTTAGGAGACTATACTAAACACCTTATAAATTAGTAAATTTTTTTTAGTACAACATGTGATGTGTGGATTCAAACTCACAACCTCTTTTTTGAAGAGTTATGTCAATTATCATTGAGCTATGTCAATTATCGTTGAGCGCTCTGACATAAATTAGTAATTCTTTCCAAAGTCCTGATCATAGAAAAAATGAATATATTTAAAACTTGCTTTTCAAAAGCCATCACAATGTTTGATAATTGATTTAAAAATAATAATTATTATTATTAAAAGAATTATCTTGATCTACATCATATGTAGTTGGCATCCACAGTCGAGGAGTTATTTTTCATATATTTAATGTATTTGAAGTTTTCTTGGAAATCAAGAAAATGAGGTAAAAATCATATTTTAAAAAAATATTACATCTTTGATTTTTTTTCTTTTTTTGAATGCCCAAAGTCAAGAAATTTTCAATAAAATAAATTGATTCGTCAAGATTTGATGTATACGTTTGTTTAGTTGAACAAGCAATTGCCTATGGTCTTCAAAATGAGGTAAAAATCATATTTTAAAAAAATGAAATGCAAAATATTACTCTTTATTACTCCGACTTTGATTTATTTCACTTGTCTTCTACTAAAATCATTTGTAAAACAAACGATTTCACCCACTTAAAAAAATTAAATTAAATTATCAAGTCAATAGGGTTGAGCACAAAAAAAATAATAAATAATAATATTAGACATCAATGATTCAACAAATGTTTTCAATTAAACAACTAAATTATTTTTAAATACATATCATAAGGTATGTGGCACATGATACACTAAGCTATCTTCCCGTCAACAATATTTATGTATTTTCATACAACATATCTGAAGATAGGAACTTGAATATGTAACTTTAAAGAGAACCTATCCTCATTACAACATAACCTAACTATCATCTTAAAGTCATTACTGCAACTCGTTAATCGGGCGACGCGCATGTACGTACGCGAGCAAAGGGGCTCCCACCTCGGCCCGGCCGAGGAGGAACGTCCCGAAGACAACGGGAGTGAGGGGTACACTCGCCAGAGGGGAGACCTCCGCGAGCATCTCAACCGAAAGAGAGGCTCGTCTCTCC
>NW_019104578.1:298883-310941 GCF_001995035.1 Momordica charantia
CCGAGCTTTCGGCAGAAGTCATTAAACTTGGCGTTGTCGAATTGTTTGCCATTGTCTATCACCATGGCATTGGCTATGCCGAAGCGGCATACAACGTTTGTATAGATGAAGCTTGTGACCCTAGCCTCTTTGGTTGTCGAGAGGGCATCGGCCTTAGCCCATTTTGTTAAATAATCTACGGCGACGACGGCGTACTTCGCCTGCTCCTTGCCTAATGGGAAAAGGCCGATCAGGTCCACTCCCCATTGCATCAAAGGCCATGGGGCTGAGATCGGAGTCAGCAGATTTGAAGGCTGGTGGATGACGCTTGCAAAGCGTTGACAATTATCACATGCCTTCAAGAACTCCTTCGCGTCCAAGTCGACTGTGGGCCAGTAATAACCTTGGCGAATGACTTTGGCCGATAAGGACCTGGCCCCTGAGTGATTGCCACAAACTCCTTCGTGTATTTCTCTTAAGACATAGTTTCCATCTTATGTGGAGATGCACTTAAGGAGAGGTAAAGAAAATCCATGCCGGTACATTGCTCCATCTCGGAGCAGGTACCGAGCTGCTTTCCTTGCCATCGTTTTGGCTTCCTTCGGGTCTACGGGGACGTTACCTTCTAGGAAGCTCCTAATCGGATCCATCCATGAAGGAGGTTGAGAGTCGATCTCCATCACATCTGGTTATAAAATAGACGGATTATGCAAAATCTCCACCGGGACCGACCTTGCCAGATCGGTCTCGTATGCTGAAGCTAACTTGGCCCACGCATCCGCATTGGAGTTCCGCGACCTTGGAATCTGATTACTTTCATAGGTTTGGAAATAAGCGAGGTGCGACCTTACCTTTCCCAGATATTTCTCCATCCGAGAGTCTTTTGCTTGGTATTCTTCCTTGATTTGATTCACTATTAGCTGTGAATCGTTAAAAATTAAGAGGTGGGTGACCCCCAACCCTCTTGCCATGTGCAGTCCGGCCAACATGGCTTCATACTCAGCCTCATTGTTTGAGGTATGAAAGTTGAAGCGCAGGGCGTACTCAAAACGCATGCCATCCAGGGCGAGGAGTAGCACACCTGCTCCATATCTTTTCTCATTCGAAGATCCGTCCATGTACATCATCCACGGCTGGTCGGGCGCAGAGGTTTGAGTTGGTGGAGGAGTGAGCTCGGATATGAAGTCTGCAACGACTTATCCTTTCATAGCAGTTCGGAGCTCGAATTGGATGTCGTACTCACTTAGTTCTACCGCCCATTTCATAAATCACCCAGACGTTTCTGGCTTGTGGAAAACTTGCTTCAAAGGCAAGTTGGTGAGCACGATCATGGTATGGGCTTGGAAGTACGATTTTAGTCGTCGCACCGAGGTGACCAAGGCAAGGGCAAGCTTCTCCATCTGGGGATACCTTGTTTTGGCCTTGGTCATGGCTTTGCTTGTGTAATAGATGGGACTCTGACGTACTCCATCTTGTTTGATCAGGGTTGAACTGACTGCATTGTCTGATAGGACCAGATATAAATGGAGTTTGTCTCCTGGCATGGGTTTTGCGAGCAACGGCGCCGAGCATAGGTAGCTTTTGAGTTCTTCAAATGTTTTTTCACACTCAGCTGTCTATTCGAACGATCATTTTCTTCTTAAAACTTTGAAGAAGGGGATGCACTTATCTGTAGATCTGGAGACAACCGGTTAAGGCAGCAATCCTCCCATTGAGGCCTTGCAGCTGCTAAGGGTTTTTGGTGCCTGCATATCGAGATGGCCTTTATCTTCTCTGGGTTGGCCTCAATTCCACGGTTATTAACCATGAAGCCTAAGAACTTGCCAGATGAAACTCCAAAAGCACACTTGGTAGGATTCAACTTCATCGGGTATTTTCATAGTACCTCAAAGGTCTCGGTTGGGTCGGCCAAGTGCGACCTAGACTGCTTGCTCTTGACCAGCATGTCATCCACATAGACTTCCATATTACGTCTGATCTGGCCGGCAAACATCTTAACCATTATTTGGTAGGTTGCCCCTGCGTTTTTTAAACCGAAGGGCATGACCTTGTAGCAGTATAAACCTTGATCAGTTATGAAAGAAGTGTGGGCCTGATATGGCTCGTGCATATTGATTTGGTGGTATCCCGAGTAGGCATCCATGTGAAGGGATGTGAATCCCGGAGCGGAAGCGAATCTTCGTTGCTAATTTTCGGGATACAAAACCGAAATTGAAGGAAGGAAATACAGGGGGAAACCAAACCTTTGAAAAACGTTTCTTCAGTGAGTTCCCCTCGAACACCACCACCAGATCTTCCTCGCTATCCTCTTGGGTCTCGGGATCGTGCTTGTGGTAGCACCTTGATCGAAGAGAGAGAGAGATTGAGAGAATTTTGAGAGATAATTGATGGATTTTATTTCTTGGTTCTGTTCTGTAACCTCTTCTTCACTTCTCCAACACACTTGAAGAAGAAGAAGAGGGATGACGTGGGGTAACTCCGCACGTCACAAAACCTCCCTCCCCTGCAATTTTGCAAGGGAGTTAAAATTAATATTAATAATAATATTAATATATATATATATAATATATATAATAATTACAAAATATATAATAATATATATATATAATAATTAATATATATATAAATAATTAATTAATCATATTAATTAATAAATATTAGTTAATTATTAATTCAATTAATAATTAATACATATATATATATCAAATAAATAATTAACCCTTAATTATTTATCACATGAATAGAATCATATTCCATATCATTTCTCTCGTATAATCTATAGTTCTAATGTACATCTTATGCACATTATTTTCAACCTATAGTTTTAATATGAATCTTATTCATATTAATTTTATTTGAATCTCATTCAAATAATTTCTCTCATAATATATAGTTTTAATTTATTATTAACTATATATTATAATGTATCAATATACATATAATCCCTTAGGTAATTTGAACAATTCAAATTCTTCCAAAAACTTGATCCTCGTTTTACTCGTTATGAGCTAGAAAGGGTACCCAATGGATCTACAGATCAGAAGCTCCAACAATGCAAGATTAATCGGTCAAACTCATTGATCGAGTTAATCTAGATTCGTTAACTACGGGTCATTCCACTAAAGACCCGCAGTTGCACTCTTCTCACTGCAGAATGTTTTCGTGTCCATGGATATACGACCATTAATGCCGAGTCAATCCTTCACGCGTGTTCGTAACTCAAGTTGGGTCAAATTACCATTTTACCCCTGAGTTACATCTTATTCCTTAAACACCACTGATCCTCTAATGAACAACCCGGTTATGGTCCAACAAATAACCGGAAGTCCTTCTCGGCGAATGAGAGGGTGGGGACCCTTGTTCAAGTCCCAGAGTCAGCATTTAAGGGAACACTCATCTACCCCCCTAAAGTCGGGGAGGAGTGAATTCCATCTTGTGAAGTTATGTTCCCAGCTCCCCACTCGGTCTCGTCCCAAAATGGTAGGACTGTTGAGTCGGCGACTCGGGCCACTCTCACTCATACAGATCAAAGGACGAGCCCTCACGGGCAGGAGTCCATAACTCACTCAGGATTGAGAATGAGTTGCTTGGTCATCCTAAGAAATAGCAACCTATTAGTTAACGGTGTTACATCTAAAGATTGCCTATTTCGTGGTCCGGTCTTATACAAACTCATTGTATAGGATACCCCCACTCGCATGTCTCCACACGAACAACCTGGATCGAGTCGTCTGTAACCTTTACAGAGTGGGCCGTATTCATAGTGTTGCCAGGATAAGGTACCCAGCCTTATCCATATACCATAGACCCTTTAGGTTATTCACGAGACATTATCCATTCATATATCAGGGTTATATCAAATATATACCTCGTATATCAACTATATACCCAGTATATATACTGTCTCGATTACATCATAAATAACCTTGGATGTTTAGTTTATTGGATTTTGGACAATGCAAAGCTATGATTCAACAACAAATTTATTGAATAAAACTTTATTAAATAGACATTTGTTTTTACAAAATACAAACTACGAGTTTAGGGCAACACACCCAACACCATTGACGTGAGCAGTTCGTGCCCGACAGTAGCATCGACGAGCTGGTCAATCCTTGGCAGTGGAAAACAATCCTTTGGGTAGCCTTGTTAAGATTGGTGAAGTCTACACACATTCTCCACTTTTCGTTAGATTTTTTAACTAGGACAACGTTAGAGAGCCATTCAGGATATAGAATTTCTTTTATGTATTCTGCTTTTAAAAGCTTGTTCACTTTTTCAACAATTACATCACTCCTCTCCTTATTTATATGTCTTCTTTTTTGTTTAACATGTCAGAATGATGGGTTAATGTTGAGGTGATGAACCATTATCCACGTCCAAGTTCGTCCTAAGGAAAGAGATGAGCTCCTCCCTATTCGCGGGCCCCAGCTTGGTGCCTATGCTCATTTGTTTCTCCGGGCTGAGCAAGGGGACAAGCTCCAACTCCTCAGTGGGTGCCGCTACTTCGCGCTGGACGGTCCTGGACAGCTTCTCCTCGGAAGTTTGTTCTGTCGGACTTGGAAGTTTTTCAACTTCTTCCTGGACGCAGACCGCTGACCCTTTTAGAGTTGAGGTGTAGCATTCACGTGATGCTTTCTTCTCACCCCGTACCATTCCAACCCCATTGATTGTAGAATGCTTCATAACTTGGTGTAAAGTCGACGAAATGGCCAGAAGCGAGTGAATAATAGGTCGGCCGAAGATAGCATTGTAAGTTGATCTGCCATCTATCACCACAAACTCGGCCATTTGGGTGACTTGAGTGTCACCTTGGCCAATGGTGATGGGAAGATCAATGCAGCCCTCCGGGGTGACAGACTCACCTGCAAATCCCACAAGGGGGTTGGACTCTTATTTAACTGCGTCCTAGTCCATCATAATGTTAGGTAAATAGTAAGAGACAGAATGTTTGCAGAAGTGCCCCCATCCACCAGCACTCTTCTAACCTGGACGTGGTCTATGGATGGTGACATTACCAGGGCATCATTACGGGGCAAGTGTACCCCCTCCAGGTCGGAATCAGAGAAGGAAACCGGGCAGGTCGGCTTCTGCTTTTGAATGGTGCAGACTCCCGACGAGCCTCCTTAGCCAACTCCTTCCTTTTGTTCCCGGACTGGCCCCCACTAGGGCCGCCGAAGATGGTGTTGATGACCGCAGGTCAGTCATCCCTTCAAGGTGGCATCCTTGAATGCTTCATCTCTTATTTTTCGCTGCCGAGCCCGAGCCCAACTTACCAACGTATTTTTTGAAGTAGCCATCTTAAATCAGATCTTCAATTTGGCGCTTCAGCTCCAGCAATTTGAGGTATCATGGCCATGATCGCGGTGGAAACGACAGTACCTATCTTTATTGCGCTTTTCTGGGTCTCCTCTAAGCTTATCAGGCCGCTTGAGGAGTTTATCCAAACAGTTCTCCTCAATATTGGTTAAAATCTCGGAGATCGGAATGGTGGTTGGGATGTACTTTTCATAAGGCCCCCTCCGGTTGGAATCCAAATCGGATCTCCCATAATCATATCGTGCCTGGAAAGATGATGCCTTGTCCTTGAACTTGGAGTTAAATTTCCCCTTTTCTTGGCCTCTTGATTTCTTCTGGTCAGATCTTTTGTCTACTCGGCCTAGCTTGGTTTTGAGCAGCTTCTGGTCATCTATAACCCTCTTGGCCATCTGCAAGACCTTAGTGAAGGTTGATGGTGCTTCCTCGCCTAGCTTGACCGTCAAGGTCTCATCGACAGGGCCAGTGAGGATGTCGGAAGCAATGCGCGACCTTGAGCTGCTCCTCTTGGAAGCGGGTTACATATTCTCTTAAAGTTTCACCCTCTTTTTGTCGAATGGTGGTGAGATGAATGACTATTTTCCTATCATAGTGTCGAGAAGAGAATTGACTAATGAACTCTTTTCTCAGCTGACTGTAGGTTGAGATCGACCTTGCCGGCAGCCTTCGGTTTCAGAGTCGAACGCTCTCCGTGAGAGCGATCTGGAAACTCGACACTTAATGGCGTTTGGGGCTGCTTGGAAGTCCATGAGGCCTTCAAAGACCTCCACATAATCTTTTGGGTCCTTGGACCCATCGTAAGGCTTTATCGCGGGCGTTTTAAATTTTGGAGGAATATGGGCCTCCAAGACATCCGAAGTGAATGGCGATTCGCCCATCTCGCCATCATCGAATGGGTTCTCCTTCCTTTCGCACTTAGCCTTGAGTGTCTTGAAAGACGATGGGAAGACCTGCACAAGAGGGCAAAATCTTCGACGCTCAAGTTAGTGAGCAGTTCGGACTGAATATTAAGTTCGAGGAGAAATTTTTATCCCTGATGGTGAAATGAGGCCCTCTATTTATTGGTTTAGGTCCCGATAGGGGTAACGACAGGTAGTTACCTTGGTCGGTTTTGGGGTCGGATATGTCGGGTTCGAGTAGATCAAACGCGGATACTTTCGAGGTTGTGATAAAATTAGGAGTAATGAACTTCCCTCCTCGGAAGGTTCCGAGGAAGAGCTTTGTAAAACAACTCTCCTAAACAATCTCTTCTAACTGCCCATCTCTATCCCCAAACAGTCTCTTTTACACTCTCCATATTACCATTGTATTAGAGGGTAAGGAAGATGAAATATTTGAGGTCAATACACTCTCATTCCCTTAGTAAAAAATTCCTTTTCCTTTCTTTCTCTCTAAAACCCATCATCTTCATCTCTCTCCCACATTTTTCCCTATTTAACAAAGTCTCCTTCCTATATCTCCTTCTCCTCCTCCTTCTCACTCCCATTTTTCTTCACCCACAAACGGGTGGCATCACAACATCCCCAGCATCTGCGACAGTGACAGCCTCCGACGACCCATCCCGGTGCTTCAACGACCAACAATCCAGCGACCTCCACCATTGGTAAGTAAATGTGAGTTTTTTAAGTTTGTAAAGAAAAGAAACTTTCATTCCATATAAAAAAAATACCCTTTGAAAATGAAAGATTTTTTTTTTTATAGTTTTAAGAATCCTTTCTAAAATGCAAAGTAAAAAAAGTTTTACTTTAAAATAAAGGACAAAGAAGTTAAATTAAGTTTAAATAATTTTTTAAAAAAGAAAATAAAGATTTTGATATTTCAAATTTTGTTTTAAAATAAAAAGATTTTAAAGATGTTTTAAAATTGGTTTGAAAAAGATTTATTGTTTTGATGGGTTTGTTAGTACACTTTTACATAGTTTTTAAAACAATATTTGGAGTTTCGAAGCCTTTTTAAAGAAAATATGTGCAGTTGTAAAAAAAGAAGTTTTTCAAAGAAAAGATTTGTTTCATATTTGAAAAAATGGTTTTTAAAAAATGCAAAGTTTTGTTTTCTTTAAATAAGTCTATTTTAGAAGTGAATAAAATATTTTCGTTTAAAGTTTTTTTTTATTTAGTTTTAAGAAAATAAACTAAAACTTTAATTTCTTAAAAGAAATTAAAGTTTGCATGTTAGGGTGTTGTAGAGTTGTAAGATGCTTGAGAATAAATCTTTTTTATGACCCAAGTTCGAGTCTTTGCCGGCCTAAAATACAATTACTTTATTCCATTTTTTTTATCATTATTTTTTTACTAAATAATTATTTTAAATAAAACATTTTCATTTTTTTAAAACAAAATTAAAAAATAAAAAGTTTGTATGTTAAAAAAGAAACTTAGATTGTAATGTAAGGTGTTGTCACATTGTTAAATGGGTTGTCACACGTTCAAGTCTCAATGTGTCCTAAAATAAATTTTATTTATTATTTATTATTTATTTTTTGCTAAATAATTATTTCAAAAACTCTGATGACGGAGATTGGAATTGATCTTCAATGTCATACGTAATATAACATGAGACATTTCAATCAAAATACAAAAATATTTTTTTTTCTTGGACCAAATAAAATAATAGGATAATGTATGATAAAATGTGGTACCGATTTCGAATGGGTGGCGTAGGGTGCTAACACCTTCCCTACGCTTAGTCAACTCCTGAACGAAAACCTGTTTTTCGCAGACCAAGTTTTTTTAATAGGTGACCAATCACACCTCGTAGATGATTGGCGGCGACTCCAAAACCCTTATCTCAAAAGAGACCATTCAGGGGATGAGGTCGGCCGCTCCGCATCGCAATAACGTTGCACATATAATACAGCAAAAGCGAGTATAGCTCAGCGATAGTTGACATATACCTCTAACCTGAGGTTGTGAGTTCAAATCGCTTGATCAACATGTTGTACTAAAAAATATTATATATAATATAAATATAAATATAAAAACTATAAAATAAAATATACGAAAAAAGTTGAAAATCATACCTATTTTTTATGGTTTCTCTCCGAAAAAATGGTATGAATAAGTTAGACGTGCATTAAAAAATGTAAAAATAAATATATACAAAGAGAATAAAAACGTAAGATTTGTATATATCAAAAAAGAATTTCTTTATAAACTATATTCTTCGTACAATTTGAATGTAAATTATTATCACTGCTTATCGATTTGATCCATACTTTCGTTGTCTTCATCGAAATTCCTCTTGAGAGTGAACATTATAATAGGTTTTGTGATGGAAATAAAACATTATAGTGGTATTTTTATTTCTGTCTATAATATCAAGATGTAAAATATAAATCATAAAAATTATGAGCACACGTATAAAAATTGAAAGTTTAATAATGTGTTCAATTTACCTACACTTTGATGAACATGAACTTGTTACTGGAAGGTAGTTCCAAATAAGAGGTTCAAATGAAATGAGTATCCACGTTGACCTTAATAAAGGGTTATGGCATAAATATGAGAACCGAACATAAAAACAATTTTAAAAAAGCAAAAAATCAACTATAATATAATCTATATAGTTGATAAAACAATGAACAAAACAAAACCTGAAAAATTATTGTTGTTTGATAATTTAGGAACTTCAAAAATTCATATTAAACTAAATATTAAATTGATGTGAAATTTTTTCAAAGGAATGTTTTTCATAAATGGTTTTTTGTTTTTTTTTTTTACTAAATGTTGTTATGATATCTAAAAAGTGAAATTTCAAAAATAAAATTTGTGTTGCCATATAAAAAAATGAAAATGCAAAATACTAAAAATAAAAAAAAATTTGTCGCTATCTCAAAAGTTTCAAAATATATATTCTTTTTAAGAAGGCGAAACCTCCATTTTACCCATTATATTAATTAAATGCAGAGTAATAAAAAAAATATTTTAACCTAATAGAAAAATATTTATTATTTTAAGTTTATTTATGTTAAATTAAATTACATATTTAAAATGAATCACAAAAAATTGTAACTATCGTTAAATATTTACTTTTTTTTCTTTTTAAAAAATTTAAATATTTTCCTTTAAGAGAATCAATTTATTACTTAGTTATCTTAGAAGGACTAATTTATTAATTTCAATTTAAAAAGCGAATTTTTAACGTATAATTAATATTATTACCATATCTAAAGGTCAAATTTTTAAAACATTAATGGCTAACATTATTAAAATATGAGGTATTTTATTAAGGAAAATATGAGATAATTAAAAAATACTAATTTTTTAAATCCTATTTACCACATTCTTAGTGGTTTAAACAATATTTTAAACTCTATACTTAATTTTTTCAATATATAAGAAGTCGGATATCTAAAAAATAATTAATTTAATTTAATTAAAATTTATAACAAAACGAAATTTTAACCTATAATTAATAATGTTACCATATCTAAAGGTCAAATTTTTAAAACATTAATGATTAACATTATTAAAATATGAGGTATTTTTTTTTTAACAAAAACATGGGATAATTAAGAAATATTAATTTTGTAAACCCTATTTACCACATTCTTAGTGGTTTAAACAATATTTTAAAATATATAGTTAATTTTTTCCATATATAATAAGTCAAATATCTAAAAAATAATAAATTAAAATTTATGACTCACGTTAACAAAATATGTAGTAATTAAGGAATATATATTTTTGTTAAATTTCCATATCACACACGTTTTACCAAACTCTAACCTACAACATTCAAGTTTTTTTTTTTTGGATGAGTACATTAATAGACTATTTAAAAATCATAATTACATAAAAGAATTGGAATGTATAGAATTTACACTTTTGTCATGAAACAACCCTAATTAGAATGGTACCCATCAGACAAATTACTAATATAACCTTTTATAATATTAAATAATTTTAAAAATCACAAATTCGAGAATTGGGAGGTTACAATTTAAATCCCTTAAAATTTGGTTAATTGTACTTTCCAAAAGTAAAAAAAAAAATTAAATAAACGAAAACCACAAAAATCCCCAAAATCATCCATTTTCGAAAAATTTGAAACCCCTTCCTCTGACTCTTCTGCTTCCTCTGTTTTCCGTCTCTGGCCGACCGTCTCTGTTTTTTGTCTCCGGCCTTTACCTTCGCGGTCAACTGGGTGCCTCCTTCTCCGGCTGCCGTATCCGTTCTTCTTATCCCTCCGCCATCTCCGTTATTCTTATTCAAAAACTTGTCGTTTCCGTCCGCTCCTTCGTCTCCGGTCCTTGTTCCTTTGTCTCCGGTCCTTGTTCCTTTGTCTCCTGTTGCTCTCCATTGTCGAAGTAGTTCGTCTCCATTTATGCCAATCGAAAAGTTTGTATTCCAATATATCCTAATAGTTTTCTCTGTCAATTTAGACAATGTTGAAAACCCTGTTTTTTTTTTTGTACTATTAAACCGTTTCAATGTTCCTTCCATGCCCAAGTAGTTTCCAATGGTTGTTTTAGATTTCGGATTTCGTGTGAACTATTGTATATATGAGGATATAAGAAAGTTTATATTGAATTTAGTTTATATCTAGATATATCTGAGGGTTGTAGTTGGAGAGTGAATTGCTAACAGTGATTTTATTTTATAAGCCTAATAAATCAGGATATATCTAAGGGTTGTAGTTGAAGAGTGAGTTTCTAACCGTTATTTTAGGAAGTTTATATCCGGATATATCTGAGGGTTGTAGTTGGAGGGTGAGTTGCTAACAATGATTTAATTTTAGAAGCTGAAAAAATCTGGATATATCCGAGGGTTATAGTTGGAAAGTGGTTAGAACTTTCTCTACCGTCAAAAACATTAGAGACTCGTACATGCGCACACAGTCGCAAGTAATATGTGGTAGTAATCCAAAATCAAATCCTCAGGGACTTACTGCTTTCAAATCAATTTTAAAGAAGTGAATAGTTCAAATATGCAATTGTACTTTATGAAGAAAATAGTGGTGAAATGTTGATGTTTGGGGTTCTAACTAGCGAGAAATTTAATAAAACTTAACCTCTTTGCTTCCTACCTTAGTCTCGATGCAAACCATGGAAAACACACTATGTTGGGGAAATTTTGCCAGACGCAATTCTTGACTTTTCTTGGGATTCGAGTTCTACTATTTCACTACCGCTTTTGGCTGCTGCAGATGCTAGGGTAACCTACAATCATATGCCTATGTGTGATTACAATCCTAGAGAATATCTACCAACTCACTTGCATTATGGGTCAGAGGGCCTATGTCTAGGACCATGTTTTATGCATTTATGCCTAAGTCACATCCTGTAACACCCCAAGTTTTCAGGTTATTTTTATTTTAAGTTTTAAATTGAGCGTTTGGATTTTTTTCCTCGAAGCTATTAAATTAAATTATTTGATTTTTAATTGGGAGTTCTAATTTTGGGTAAATTAGAATTAAGTTTAATTTCTTCGATTTAAGATAATTTAAGTTTTCGAACTTTGGAGGAGAGTTTTAATTAAATCTTAAATCCAAGGTTTTGGGAAATTTAAATCTTTAAGTTTTGGATTTTATTCTTGGGTCCTAGAGTTAAGTTAATCATTTTGTGTTGGGTTGTGGTGGATTTTTCTTAATTACTAAAGTGTTTTCTTTGGGGTTTTGTTTTGGGTCTTCTTGTAAAATTGAGAATTTTGGCTTTTTAGTTTAAATCCAAAATTAAGATGTTGGAATAAAAGAAAAGAAATTAAAGGAAAATGTTTTTAAATAAAACAAACCCTATTCCTCCTCCCTCTTCCTTGTAGCCGCT
>NW_019104578.1:313095-333402 GCF_001995035.1 Momordica charantia
AGTAAGTCTTGGAGAAATCAAGAAAGAGCACTAGTGAGTTAAGATGTGAGGCTGAGTTTGACATGTATGGTATATTTTTAGTTAAACTTATACATAAACTRCTTCTTGAAATATGTTTCTTTCATTTAAGGCTCGAGATTAATGATAAGCATGATGTGTTGATTCTTTGATAAGCATGACACGTTGTATCCTTGATAAACATGCTCATTGTGTGTGACCCTTCAGATAAGGGCTGCTTGCTGAGTACTGTGGTTGTACTCATCCCTCTTTTTCCCCCTCCAGTTTTGTAGGTATCGAGGTAGCTCTTGAGATGGTGATAGCGAGGAGGAGACTTGACTAGAGAGACCATTTAACGTTGCATTGTTAAGTTTCAATTAGAATATGATAGTTATAGTTGTTTATTTGTAACTGAGTCTGTTGTTAGATTATTAAATTGGGTTGTTAAGTTCTTTTTTTTTAAAGGATGTTTTAGGGCTGACAGTTCACAATTCGTTTAAGAAAATTAATTTTGTTTAGCTACTTAAACTTTGATGATGTGATCTATTGAGGTTATTTATCAGGATAATACATTTGTTCAAGCTGAACTTGAATTAGCCTTTGCGTCGCTGTTATTCGAGAAAGTTAATTTTGTGTAGTGAATAGTTTATGGTTAGTGAAGATTTTGGTGCAAAGTTTTTATAAGGTTGGATTGTTACTAAATTATTAACCGAGAAGAATTTGAGTTTCGTTAGAACTTTAGTGGTGTTTGTTTTGTTTAGTGCAAGCTTTTGTAAGTGTTATTAATCAGAGTAGCACAGCGGAAGCGTGGTGAGAATTTGTCAAAGTTTGTATTTCTAGTGGTTTAACTCTCTAGTACGAGTGATACTTTTTAAGCGGCTTTTAGTAACGTTCCCTGTTTGAATGTTGAAAATCTTGGGGCGTTACACATCCAATATTGGTTTCCTATTATTTTACCTAACTCACATTTCCTAAGGTTCGACTTTGGTGTATAAATCAAGTTCCCACCAGCCAGATGGAAAAAAAGATGCAAAGAGAAGTTTTAAGAAACCAACCCAAAAAAGTGTCAGGCGCAATCTGGCCAAAATCCCAAGCGTGTTGAAAATAAAATCATTTTGTCTAAGGCATTCCACAAAAAGGTTAGTAACTAATTTTGAACAAAATTAAAGAAAAGTAAATGCATGAAAACATAAAGAAAGTATTTTTCATTGAATTTAAATGAATAAATATGCTGTACAATGAGTTCTAGCTTGACCCTCTTCTCTCTCGAGCATGAGGGGAGTTGAAACTCGCTAAAGAACTTTAAAGTAACATAATGAACAAATAACGGAAGTAAGAACTTGAATTAAAAGCAATACAAAAGGTAAAAGTGTGAAAAACAAAGAAATGAACAATTAGAACATAAACATAAACCCTAAAAACGTGTTCTACAACTAGAGAGCAACTAAAAGAAGATGAAATGAAGCTTGGAAGGGATGAAATTTTGGTGAAGGGATGACTTCTTTTTATAGCACCATAGGTTGGTTGAAACTCCCCACCATTTTAGGTGGTAATGAGTTGAAATTCATCTAACCACCTCACTTGGACTTGGACTCCCGGTTTGGGATGTTTTTGAACATGTGGGAAATGTCTTCTCTACCCCTCATTAATCAAAACGCATGTTTTGTCAAAATAGTCTTCAAAATTGCGCTAGGCGCATTTTCTTGCAAAAAACATACTTCTGTTATTTTCTTCTAACTTTGACAACATTTTTCTTATATTCTTCCTAAAGGACCATAGTTTGACTTTCTTGCAGAAATGTTCTATGCATGTTCTACTTTAAGAATATGTGGTTCTTTTTGGCAAATAGTGATGGGAAGGAAGTAAAAAAACGTGGTCAAACAGGCCTACGGACACATGCTTCTTCAGAAAAAATCAACCCTAACACACCCCCAAACTTAGCCATTTGCTTGTCCTCAAGCAAAAACAACAACAACAAATCTAAAATAATCAACATGCTAGAAATATGAATGAGCAACAATCTAAAGATTCTAAGTAAATGAATCATATACGTCTCAGGAAAGGCTCCACAGACTAAACATCCTAAATTTAATCTCAAGCAAACCATAAATCATCCTTTGTTTTGAAGATAAAAATGACTCTAAACTTCTCATTTTCAAAAACACAAAACTTTTTACAAAACCAAGGAATATGCACACTTCTGTTTTGAGTCAAAACGTTTTACATCAAAAAGACACATGGATCGACTACTAACCCCTGAGGTTTTCAACACACTAACATCGGTTTCAAACCACAGCCACTCATAGAAACTTGTTAGGTAGCAACCCGGCACAAAATGATGTCAACAATTGTTTTCACGAAGTCACCTTAATATGTAGGCTACTACCATCCAACATGCTAACGCCACCCATTAAAAGAAAATGAATGTCTACAGTGGGGACTCGCGAAAAGGTAGGTGTGTTTTCTTGCCTCTCATATTTTGTACCACTCTTATCTTTCTCTTACTTTTATTTTTCTTTTCTTTTCTCCACTCTTTTCTCTCCAGACTCTTTTTTGACTTGCTTTTCTTTTTGAGTGATGCAAAATTTTTGCACAAAAAGGACGAGGACTTCCAAAGCAATGAAAAAATTTAGGTTTGAAAATAAAAAGAAGCAGAACAAAGTTTTATAACCAAAATAAAAAGAATGGAAAATGACTTATGGCTTGATCATAAAACTAGGAAATTTAACCTATTCATGCCCTTAATTATCGTCATCGACATAACACAAAAACAAATAACAAAGGAAAACATTTCATTAAAAAATTGAACATATTGAGAGATTAGAAAAGATGCATTGAAGAAGCTAAGGACAAGCTAGTAGCTAGAACAAGGAAGCATGCAAGCTTGAACTTTAAACATATGCAAAAACACAACTGATATACATTGCTAACAACACAACATACATCCCAACAACTATCCTAAAACTAAAACTAAACTAAACTACCTAACAAGCAAACTAAACTAAACAACCAAAACAAACTAACCTAATGTACAAGATAAAGATCAACATATATAGTATCAAAGTAAGGAGAGAGAGATACTCCTCTAATCATCATCTGAAGACTCATCGTCGGTGGAATCGGTAGGAAGACGGGAAGAAGATGGTAAGTCGGCCGTAAGCACATCGCGGAAAGAAGGTGCTTTATCACTATATATCTTCTTAAGGAACTCACATGTGGCATGTTGAGTAGCCAAAAGAAGCTCATATTTGTGCCTAAGCTCATCGTATTGCTCCCTCGTCACCACTCCTCGGGTCTCGGGATACGTGGTGGTAATAGGAGAGTGTTCCTCTCGAACAAGCGAATATCCCCGAACTCTCCTTAGGGATGTGACCGGCTTCTTAGGCGTTATTACATTTGCATCATCGACCTCTACTCTCACCTGCAAACATAACTCGGTTATTAGTCCAGGAAAAGGAAAAGACCTACCATTTTCTCTGAGCAACTTCGTATCTCGTTCCTTATGAGCTCCACAAAGTTTAACTCAATGCCTTTCATAAGAATGTACACCATCATCACCCTATTGCGCTTAATGGAGGAATCGTGAGAAGTTGAAATCAATCGGTTTTTCACTACATATGAACAAACCGTCTCTTGCTCATTGATGTCGAGGGGCTTTAAGGAAAGCTTCCCTGTTGTTGAGACGGTCCAAGTCTTGTGTGGGCGACAAATAAATTTCTCATTCGATGGATGTACCAAAATTTCATTACTTATTGCATTAAAAACATCCAACAAACCATAGTGAGTATTAATAATGGAAGGCGAGAATTTTACCACTTCACCCCATAATCTCACTATATCCCGTCGGTTTGGGTTGATGGCAGTGTAAAACTCTTCACCAAGGCCTTGGATACATGTGTAGTTGGGGCAAACAACGTCTTCCAACCATTCTCCACAAGCCTCCTCCTAACATATTCCGGCACGGGCTCTTGCACTTCATCAAAGCCTCGCTCAAGTAGGATATCACGTGTCGTGAAGTTGGGCCTCCCCACTTCCAATCTCACCCTTTTTACTCTTGATGGAGTTTGTTCAGTAGAATCGTGCTCCTTTTCGTTAGCCTCCTCAAGTGGCTCTTCGGCCACTCTTTGCACCCTACCTCTTGGCTTTTTTAGATGGAGCAGCCTCGACCTATTTTTGGGCAGCCAAACATGCTACACGACTCGGGTCCTATGCCTGAAAATTGCGCTAGGCGGAATTTTTGCAACATTTTTCTTCTTTCGTGCTTTCTTCACCACTTGGGTCAAGCACACCTCTTCCTCTGAGATATCTGTAGTAGCAACAAAGTTGGGGTAAGAAACATTCAATCTCGATAAAGAAGGGGACTTACCTTTTGAAGAAGAAGATGAAGAGGACTCTTCTGTGGCCTCATTAGGGACATCCACAGGACCGATGTTCCTTCTTGTTCTTATGCAGGGCGTTCCTCATTATCTTGTTGAGATTCATTCACCGGAGTTCATACTCTCACTTCATATTGAGAGATATCATCATTTTCTTCTTCGTCCTCAAATTCATCTCCATTCACTTCTTGGGGTGATTCTCCAAGATCTTCATTTTCTCCCTCAATGTCCATTATTTCTTGTGCTGCCCCACTGGTTTCATCATCATCCAAGGGATCTTCGCCCCTCACTTCATTCACAGTCACCAAAATTTCGACAACTTTGACGTTGTCATTTACTGCTCTGAATCATAAAAACTAGGGGCTTTTTAGTCAAGATAGGATCTGGAAAAGATGAAGACAAAATACCTTTTAGAGTGGCTGGTGGAGTCTCATCGAAAATTGCACCAGTCGCAATTTTGCACTGAATTTAGACCGTGGCTGAATCTGAATGCTCCAAGGGCTTCGTGTCGTGTTTACAGTCTCCACTAACATGTTCTTGATCTTCAACATGCACAACAAGAGTAGTGGAAAGAGGGGGAGGGATAGACAGTTCTAAAGACTCGGAAACAGGGTTATCTTGAGAAGAATTCAACCTATGACGTATACTTATACTATTTAACTCAAGTTGAATCTCCTCACTCACTTTTCTTGAGTTTTCCATGAATTCATGCCATTTTATGTTTAGTTCCTCAATTTCAGCATCAACACTTTCATTTTCTTTGTCCCTAATTTCTTTATTTTTATTGAACATCTCTGCTCTCTCATGAAGTCTAGCAAGTTCACTATCTAAAGCAGCACCTTTTTCATCTTAAGATTGATTTTTTTTGAAGATAGACTTTACTAACCCCCCCTAATTTCATCTCACTATGACCCTCTTTATTAACCCTAGCATCATGAGATTCCATATTGATCTTTTCAGAATTTGTACCACCTATGGATAGATTTCTCCCAGGGTTCATTCTTATAGCTTCCTCGTATTTTCTTCTTTGTTCCCTAGGATTAAAAACTAGCTTTTCATGAGAAATCCTAGGAGGTTCAAGAGGAATCATATCCGATTTAGTTGGTGGAGGCAACAACACTTTCTTCTTCTCTTTCTCTTTGTCGTGTGGCTTGGAGGAAGAAGAACTTTCCATGGTTCTCGAGTTTGCTTCACGACCAACAACGAAAATCCCTCCAATAAACCCTAAGTGTGAAAAAAAGAGAGGTGAGAGAGACTTTGAGATTTCTTGAGAGAAGATTTGCAAACAAGTGAGAAAATATTGGTGAAAATCGTGAATGGGGGTTTTTAATTCCTAGGTGTTAGTTTATGTTTTAAAACATGTTAAAAACAAAATAGGGTTTAGTATTGGGCCTGTTTTTTTTTTAAACTAACCTAAGGCCCATTTAAAACATAACCCAAATAAAGCCCACGGAATTCATGCCCAAAATTTCAAAAATCGATTTTTGCTTCTTAAATTGTGCTTGGCGCAATTTTGACGTGGGTCAAATCTTGATCCTGCAAAATTTAAATGCAACAACAATGATTAGATTTAGAATCTACACAAAAAAGCATTGAAGAAAATGTAAAAATTTCGCGAAAAGAAGACAAAAAAATATTTTACATAAAAAATCCCAAACGGTCATAGGGACTATTTTTACTGTTTTTTTACAGATCTTTCATTAATACAGAGGTTTTACCTCTGTCAATATACTCACCATAATATTTCTTGACCCGATGTTAATTTACCTTAAAAATATTACCTTTGGAGCCCCTTAAATCACTGCTCCATGTGAATAAACACGTTCAACTACGAATGGGCCCAACCATCTAGACTTAAGCTTACCTGAAAACAACCTTAATCTAGAATTAAATAGCAAAACTAAGTTTCCAGATTCTAAATTCTTGTCCATTGTCTTTTTATCATGCCACTTTTTGGTTTGTTCTTTATATATCTTGGCATCCTCATAAGAAAACTGACGAAACTCATTCAACTCATGTAACTGGAGCAATCCTACTTCACTTGCAGCAACATAATCAAAATTTAATTTATGCGTAGCTCAAAATTCTCTATGTTCTAGTTCTAACGGAAGATGACATGCATTACCAAAAACAATGCGATAAAGGGACATGCCTAATGGAGTTTTATAAGCAGTTATATACGCCCACAAAGCATCATCAAGTTTAATAGCCCAGTCCTTCTTATTCACATTCACACATTTCTCTAAAATAGAATTTATTGCCATATTTTATACCTCCACGAATCCATTTGTCTAAGAGTGATATGCAGTAGCAATCTTGTGATGAGTGTTATACTTTTTCAGCAAATTACTTAGTGCTCTATTGAAAAAGTGTGTGCCCCATCACTAATATCAAACATCTAGGTGTACCATATCTAGTGAAGATAAACTTTTACAAGAAGAGAGAAACTACTTTGGCATTGTTAGTAGGGGTGGCCAGAGCCTCAACCCATTTCGAGACATAATCAACAACCAAGAGGATGTAATTCTTACCAAATGAAGGTAGGAACGGACCCATGAAGTCGATGCCCCAAACATCGAAAAGTTCAACTTCCAATATTGAGTTTAATGGCATCTCATGTTTCCGTGTTAGTTACCTGATCTTTGACAGCGGTCACAACCTTGAGCGAATATGTGAGCATCTCGAAATAAGGATGGTCAAAAGAAACCACTTTGGAGAACCTTCGTTGCAGTTTTATGTCCATCGAAATGTCCACCATATGGTTAGTTGTGGCACGCCTCTAAAATCTCCTTCTGTTCATGCTCGGCGACACACTTACGAAGAAATTGTCAGGTCCTAGTTTAAACATGAAAGGTTCATCCCATCTATAAAACCTAACATCATAAAATAACATCTTTACCTGGTGTTTACTCAAATCATTAGGAATTATATTACTAACCAGATAGTTCGCATAATCAGCGTACCAAGGGACTTCATAAATAGCTAACAGATGTTTATCGACAAAATGCTTCTTAATATCACAACTATCATCCTGCAAATAATATTCTAGCCTAGATAGATGATCCGCTACTTGGTTTTCTATTCTTTTTCTATCTTTTATCTCTAAGTCAAACTCTTGTAAAGATAATTTCCATCTAATCAACCTAGGCTTAGCTTCTTTTTTAGCAAACAAGTATTTTAACGCAGAATGATCTGTAAAAACTATCACTCTAGTCTCAATCAAATATGAACGAACCTTATCGAATGCGAAAACAATAGATAAAAGTTCTTTCTCAGTCACAGTGTAGTTTAACGGACTACTATTCAAGGTCTTACTTGCATAATAAACAGGATGAAGAACTGTACCTTTTCGTTGACCCAACATCGCACCTAGAGCAAAATCATTTGCATTACACATTAATTCAAATGGCAAGTTCCAATCTGGTTCAATTATGAAAGGTGCTGAGCTAAGTGCATTCTTAAGTGTCTCAAAAGCTTTCAAACAATGTTCATAAAAAACATAGGGTCGATCCACTTCCAACAACTGACACAAGGGTTTAGAAAATTTCGCAAAATCTTTTATAAAACGGCGGTACAAACCCGCGTGTCCTAAGAAACTTCTACCACCTTTTATAGTAGTAGGAGGGGGTAGTTTGGCAATCACATCTATTTTAGCCTTATCGACCTCAATTCCTTTTTCTGAAATTATGTGACCTAGGACTATACCTTCACGTACCATAAAATAACACTTCTCCAAATTAAGCACAAGGTTAATCTCTTCACATCTTTTTAAAACATTATCTAAGTTCTCTACCGAACATAGCAAAATCATCCATGAATATCTCTACCGTGCTTTCTATCATGTAAGAAAAAATAGCGGTCATGCATCTGTAGAATGTGGCGGGAGCATTACAAAGACCAAATGGCATCCTCCGGAATGCAAATGTCTCGTAGAGACACGTGAAAGTGGTCTTTTCTTGGTCTTCCACAGCTATTGTAATCTAGTTGTAACCAGAATACCCGTCTAGGAAGCAACAACACTCCTTCCCTGTAAGACGATCAAGCATTTGGTTAATAAAGGGTAATGGAAAATGGTCTTTTCGAGTTACCTTGTTTAGGTGACGGTAGTCCATACACACTCTCCAACCACTTATCGTTCTAGTTGGGATCAACTCGTTGTTATTATTGGTAATCACCACCATACCACCCTTTTTGGGAACGCATTGAACCGGGCTAACCCAATTGCTATCAGAAATAGGGTAGATCACCCCAGCATCTAACCATTTTACGATCTTCTTCTTGACCACCTCTTTCATTTTAGGGTTGAGCCTGATTTGGCACTCGATAGAATTGGTGGCTCCTACGTCTAGGATGATTTTATGCATGCAAAAAGTAGGGCTAATTCCTCTTATGTCCGCTATGGTCCATCCAATAGCTCTTTTGTACTTAGTCAATACCTGCAAAAGCAAAGATTCATGTTCATTAGACAAGTACGAAGAAATGATAACCGACAAAGTTTCGTTTAAACCCAAATAAGCATATTTTAAATGAGAAGGTAGAGGTTTCTTCTCCAATTCTGGAGGTTCAATGATGGAAGGTTGCAAGGCCTTCAGATCAGCTAGCGTCGGCTGCAAAAACTCAAAATGCTCAAATTGTGGAAAATTTGCGCTAGACACAATTTTTCGCTTCTTTTTCTGCGGCCTCCAAATCTGCTTCTAAGTCTTCCACCATCATTTGTTGGAGTTAATGGATTGCCCCTATTGTAGAGCACTCCTCGACTTCATCCGAGAGATGTATCGCATCACGGACATTAAAGGTTACCTACTCAATCATTAACCTTCATCGCGATCTTTCCTTTCCTAACATTGAATACCGTATCTCCAGTTGCTAAAAATGGTCTTTCAAGAATGATCAACACCTCAAGATCTGCTTCACAATTCAAAATTATGAAATCGACGGGAAAAATAAATTTATCGACCTTAACAAGCACATCTTCTATTTTCCCTTCTGGTTTCTTAATTAACCTATCAGCTAATTGCAAAGTGACAGTAGTGGGACGAGCTTATCCTATATCTAACTCTTTAAAGATAGAAAGAGGCATAAGATTAATGCTTGCTCCTAAGTCACATAATGCTCTTCCTAAGGTCTTACCACCTATTAGGCAAGCGATAGTGAAACTACTTGGGTCCTTACATTTAACAGACAATGGATTCCCAAGAGCATCACTACTACACTTTGTTAAGGCTACCGTCTCATGCTCTCCTAACTTCTTACACCTAGATATGATGTCTTTTAAAAACTTGGTGTAGTTAGGCATTTTTTCCAAAGCATCTATGAGAGGTATATTTATATGCAACTGTTTTAGAATCTAAAAAAAAAAACTTCTTAAAATGATTATCCTGATTTTTCTTAAGTAGCCTTTGGGGAAAAGGTGGAGGAATCTTAATATTACCTACTTATGGAGTAATGTTGGGCACTAACTGCTTACCTTTGCCTTTCTTATTTGAACTTACTGGTTCTTCCTTCTCTTCTAGTGGTAGAGTAGATACGGGAACATATGTAGTTACATCGTCTCCTTCAGTTGGAAGTGAGGGTCCTTCATAACTCAGTTCGCTTCTTGTGATGACTGCCTTACATTTCTTTTTTCATTCTCGTTTAGGATTTTCCGTGTGTCGAGGCAATGTACCTTGGGGTCTAGATTTTTGGTCATTTGCTATCTGCCCCACTTGCATCTCAAGTTTCTTATCCAGTATCAGTTCTTGTCATGAACTCTTTTGTTGTAGCTTCACTTCTTGTCATGAATTCTTTTATCATGGCCTCCAAACTTGCATTGCTACTACCTTACTGAGTGTTATTTTGAACTCTTTGTTGTTTGTATTGTTGTGGCGGCAACGCAGGTTGAGTAGGAAAACCAAGAGGAGTGTAGTTTTGCTTGTATTGTTGAGCGGGTGCTTGCACACTGCTACTAGCTACTCCTTGGTTACTCCAAGCAACGATTGGATGGTGCCTCCATCCGGGGTTGTAAGTGTTCGAAAATATATTGAAATTCCTCTGGGCACCTTAACCTACATAGAAAACAGACGCTGGATTAGCTGGACAGTTCTCATACAAGTGGTTATCACCACAATAGACACAAGATATTTCTGAAATTTTTGAAACAAGAGAGGGTTCAAGCATCGCCGAACAAGTGGTGGCTTTAGTATCCTTCTCCATTGTCAGCTGCTTTAACATCTGGTTCATACCTGCCATTTGGGCTTGCATTGAAGCTACTATGTCTAGCTCAAAGATTCCGACTGCTACTTGCTTCTTTGGCAATGACCTTCGTCTTTCTCCTTGGTCATTAATGTTTGTCATCTTGTTTAAGATATCAACAATCTCATTAACCGACTTTTTGAACAATGAGCCATTGGCTGCGGTGTTCAACATCATTCTCAATGAACGATCCAATGCTCTGTAGAACTATTCAATCTGCACACATGTGGGCAATCCATGGCTCAGGCATATTCTAAGTAGCTCCTTAAAAGGCTCCCAAGCTTCTTATACTACTTTATTCTCCTTCTGTCTAAAAGACACAATGTCTTCTCGAAGGTCTGCGTTCCTGGTCAAAGTATGGTACTTTACCAAAAAATTCTCGTCAGTTCTGCCCACGTGTTGATAAAATTTGGTTCTAGCACGTTTAGCCAAGTCCTTGGACCATCCCTAAGAGAAAAGGAAAACATTTTAAATCATAGTGCATCCTCAGAGACACCAGAAAGTTGAAATGCATTAGCTATTTCAATAAAGGATTTGAGATGGGAGTAAGGATCTTTGTTAGTCAGTCCTCCGAATTAGTCCATCGTCTGCAACATCTGGAATATGATGTTGGGTGTGTTGCCCTAAACTCATAGTTTGTATTTATGTAGAAACGAATGTATATTCAACGAATTTGTTGTTGAATTCATAGCATTGCATTGTCCAAAATCCAATAAACTAAACATCCAAGGTTATTATCATGTAACCGGGACAGTATATATACTAGCTATATATTTGATATACTAGGCCTATATTTGATATATCCCTAATATACGAGGTATATAGTTGATATACCTCTGATATACGAGTGGATAATGTCCCATGAATAACCTAAAGGATCTATAGTATATGGATAAGGCTGGGTACCTTATCCTGGCAACACTATGGATACGGCCCACTCTGTAAATGTTACAGACGACTCGATGCAGGTAGTTCGTGTGGAGACATACGAGTGGGGGTATCCTATACAATGATTTTGTATAAGACTGGACTGCGAAATAGCCAATATGTAGATGTAACGCCGTTGAATAATAGATTGCTATTTCATAGGATGACTAGACAACTCATTCTCAATCTTGAGTGAGTTATGGACTCCTGCCCATGAAGGCTCGTCCTTTGATCTTTATGGGTGAGAGTGGCCCGGGTTGCCGATTCCATATTCCTACCATTTTGAGGACGAGACCGAGTGGGGAGCTGGGAACATAACTTCACAAGATGGAATTCTTTCCTCCCTGACTTAAGGAGAGTAGATGGGTGTTCTCTTAATTACTGACTCTGGGATTTGAACAAGGGGTCTCACCCTCTCATTGACCCGAGAGGGACTTTCAGTTATTGGTCGGACCATAACCGGGTTGTTCATTAGAGGAGCAGTGGTATTTAAGGAGCAAGATGTAACTCATGGGTAAAACTATAATTTGACCCAGGTTGAGTTACGAGCACTCGTGAAGGATTGACTTGTCATTAATGGTCGTATATCCGTGGACAGGAAAACATTATGCAGTGAGAAGAGTGCAACTGCGGGTCTTTAGTGGAGTGACCCGTAGTTAACTAATGTTGATTAACTCGGTCAATGAGTTTGATCGATTAATCTCGTATCGTTGGAGCTTCTGAACTGTAGGTCAATTAGGTCCCCTTGGTAGCTCATAATGGGTAAAACAAGGATCAAGTTTTTGGAAGAATTTTAACTATTGAAATTGCTCAAGGGAATATATGTATATTGATACATTATAATATATAGTTAATTCTAAATTAAAACTATATATTATGAGAGAAATTATTTGAATGAGATTCAAATAAAATTAATATGAATATGATTCATATTAAAACTATAGGTTAAAAAATTAATGCACATAAGATGTACATTAAATCTATAGGTTATACAAGAGAGAATATGGTTTAATTAAATATAAGATATTTAATTAAATGTTAAATAATTAATTGTTAATTATTTAATATTACATATAATTAATTAATTATTAATTTGATTAATAATTATTGAATATATTAATTATATTAATTTTAACTAATTAATGTTATTAATTATTAACTCCCCTGCATTTTAGAACGGTAGTGGGGAGTTTAATGACGTGGGGTAACTCCCCACGTCATTTTGGTTTTTTTTTAATGCATAACTGTTTTACTGGATAAACATAACAAGAAAAAGACAGAACTCCCAGGGGAATTTTCTCTCCATCTCGATCTCTCTCTAAAAAAGAACACATTCTCTCAATCCCTCGGTTGCAACAGATTGCTCCCACAAGTACGATCTCGATACCCAGAGGATAGCACGGAAGACTCTTTTGGTGGTGTTCGGGTGGTGATTAACTTGAACAACGATTCTTTAAAGGTAAAGAAATGTTCTGTCACCTGTATTTTCATTTTTGCACTTGTTTGATTTTGTTTCTAAAAAATTCATGAACGATGATCCGCTTTCGCTCCGGGATTCACATCCCATCACATGACTGGTTTGAGCTCGAACTGTGCTGCTTGGGGTAAAGGATTATTTATCCCTGAATTTAAGTTGTGGAACGCATGAGTGACATAATTCCGCATGGCTACATCTCCGTTATCTGCTAGAAAGATTGGATTAGGCATTTATCATGCTCAGTTTGCTACTCCTTTGTCTCCATTCACAGGTGGATTTGGTTGAGGTCGAGGATCTTGTGGATTCGTATTCATCTTGATGGTCTCTTCTTCAACTTCTTTCTCTTTTTGATTTTCTCAATCTTTTCTCAACCTCTGCTCACGCCTTATCCTCTTAAGGGTTCTATCAATCTGTAACGCCCCAGAACTTCCCACACACTTCTAGGTCACGTTAACTACCCAACTGTCTAAACTTAACCCCAAACACGAGATGTCAACTCCCTGTGAAATAATTATATAAAATCAAGCTTCACCTCTCATCAATTTAACAATGAATCAACTCTATAGAATATCAATCAACATCATCCGTGGACAATCGCATGAGGCAACTTTATTATTCCAACTAGGCAAAACTCAATGAATGGAAGAAAACTAAAATAAACACCTATCCCGAAATAAAATAACAACAAGTGGGAACCTCCCAATTATTGAAATAAGAACGAATAGTTTATTGACAAAAACATAAGGTCTTAACCATCTAAAACTTAAGCTAAGCAAAAGTAACTACGCAGCCTATGGTCCTCGCTCGTCATGTCTCCTCCGTCTCATCACCATGGTCGCCAACGAATCCTTCACCTGAAACAATAATTGTAGAGGGGGGTGAGTATATAAAATATACTCCGTAAGTAGCCCTCACCAACAACTCGCACACATCATGCTCAACAAAATCATGAAACATTGATAGTCATGCTCTTCATCACGTTATGCAAACAAACATAGACACTCTATAAGATTCGGCGACAACCACAACCATGAACAAATGAGCTACCAATCTTAAGTCTCTCTAACATCTGAAGTACCACTACACTTATCACAGCTATCGTAGCCTTCCACAGCTAACTCCTTCGAGTAGAGTCGGCCCCTAACCATTTTTACCTAGAGCCCCGACACTACTGCATCGACCCTCGACTATTTTTACCCAAGGGCCCGATGACTTCACCATCTAGCGGTCCTTGACCATTTTTACCCAAGGCCCCAATAGTTTTCCCTCCAAAAGATTCCTCGCATCGACCCTCGACTATTTTTACCCGAGGCCTCGATACTCAATTAGTGACGTATCAGCCCCCGACCATTTATACCCGAGGCCCTGACACTCCCCCATTCACTTTCCCTAAGAATCCAACTCTCACCAGAGTCTTACTATCTGCTTTCTTAAGCCATGACCCATACATCTTTCAGCTCACAAACACAATTCAGCATGCTTCCACAACATAAACAACATTCTAATAAAGAAATAATAAACCAATCATGCTTTCACAATATAACAGTTCTTAACAACAGCTCCACGATGAGTTTTGTCACAACCAAGCATAACCAAACAAATTTTAGACAATTAGCGCCCAACACAGTTCACCCAAAACACTTAATATCCAACATCAACATTCAATAAGCATTGCTAGATATAATAAAACACACGAAATACGCCGAACAATTCATGCATATTCAGACAATAAACGTCCCCACAGCAATTCTCAGCAGTTTAGCAAAGCAGAAATTTCACCATTATCACCGACAAATATTCAACACTACTCCAAGTATACAAATTAACACAAACGAGAGTTATCTAGCACAATGTCGTATCAAACTAATATTAAACGCCACAAAACCAGCACATTAGAAATTATCTTATGTGACTCCCGAGAGGAGGGGTACATGAACGAACCGATACCACATCCGAATGAGAGGGATCCTGAGATTATTGAGGAATGGTCAATAAAGGGTTAAAAAGAATTGATAGTCACTACCTATACAACCAAGGTGCACCTTCCTTTTCGGTGGCTCAATCGTAAGAACTCCAAAGTTAAACGTACTTGGCTTAGAGCAAACTTTGGTTGGGTGACCTCCTAGTCGCTTTACTAGGAAGCATGTGAGTGAAAACAAAGCATGCTGGAAGGACTCGTGTTGGTCTGTAGGGGCAATCTATGCTCTTCTAAATGGCTTAGAACTTGACGGTGGCGCAGCCAGGTCGCAGGGGAATGCCGGGGCAGAGAGGTGCCGAAACCGGATTCCGAATCCTAGGCCTGGGGCGTTACAGATGGTATCAGAGCGGAACCTCTCCCAGTAAGATGTGGTTTGGGGACGAACCAAGGCGGAAGTTGGTGGGCATGTGACGCCCGAGAGGAGGGGTACATGAATGAACCGATACCACATCCGAATGAGAGGGATCCTGAACTCCAAAGTTAAGCGTGCTTGGCTTGGAGCAATCTTAGGTTGGGTGACCTCCTAGTTGCTTTACTAGGAAGCATGTGAGTGAGGACAAAGCATGCTGAAAGGACTCGTGTTGGGTTCCACAATCTCTGGATCAAAGGTCAACCAACCAGACCCTGTGCTCAAACACAACTCCCTTAAAGGTTAGATATAACAATTAAGTCCAATGACAGACGTACGCAAGAATCACACATGAAAGAATTCATTAGAAAATAATGTGATTTGAAAAAAAAAAGAAGTCTCCCGCAACAACGCCAAAAACTTGTTGGAGCTTTCTCTACCTTCAAAAAAATTAGAGACTCGTGCAAGCGCACACGGTCACAAGTAATACTTGGTAGTAATCCAAGGTGGAATCCTTAGGGACTTACTGCTTTAAAATTATAGTGGTGAAATGTTGATGTTTGGGGTTTTAACTAGCAAGCAATTTAATAAAACTCAATATCTTTGCTTCCTAACTTAGTCTTGATGCAAAACATGGAAAACACACTGTGTTGGGGAAATTGGGCTAGGCGCAATTCCTGACTTTTCTTGGGATTCGAGTTCTACTCTTTCACTACAGCTTTTGGTTGCTGCACAGGCTAAGGTAACCTAAAATCATATGCCTATGTGTGATTACAATCCTAGAGAATATCTACCAACTCATTGCATTATGGGTTAGAGGGCTTATGTCTAGGACCATGTTTTATGCGCTTATGCCAAAGTCACATCCCATATTGGTTTCCTATTATTTTACCTAACTCACCTTCCCTAAGGTTGGGCTTTGGTGTATAAATCAAGTTCCCACCGGCCGATTGGAAAAAAGATGCAAAGAGAAATTTTTAGAAACGAAGCCAAAAAAGTGTCAGGCACAATTTGGCAAAAATCCCAAGCATGTTGAAAATCAAATCATTATGACTAAGACATTCCACAAAGATGTTGATAACTAGTTTATAACATAATTAAAGAAAAGTAAATGCATGAAAACATAAAGAAAGTATTTTTCATTGAATTTAAATGAATAAATAAGCCATACAATGAGTTTTAGCTTGACCCTCTTCCCTCTCGAGTGTGAGGGGAGTTGAAGCTTGCTAAAGAACTTTAAAAGAACAGAATGAACAAACAACAGAAGTAAGAACTTGAATTAAAGGCAATACAAAAGGTAAAAGCGTGAAAAGCAAAGAAATGAACAATTACAACATAAACATAAACCTTAAAAAAGTGTTCTACAACTAGAGAGCAACTAAAAGAAGACGAAATGAAGCTTGGAATGGATGAAATCCTGCTGGAGGGATGACTTTCTTTTATAGCACCATAAGTTGGTTGAAACTCCCCACCATTTTAGATGGAAATGGGTTGAGATTCACCTCACCACCTCACTTGGACTTGGACTCACGGTTTGGGATGTGTTTGAACATGTGGGAAATGCCTTTTCTGCCCCTCATTAATCAAACACACGTTTTGCCAAAATAGTCTTCAAAATTGCGCCAGGTGCATTTGACTGCAAAAATAGATTTCTGTTCTTTTCTTCCAACTTTGACCGCATTTTTCTCATATTTTTCCTAAAGTATCATAGTTTGACTTTTATGCAGAAATGTTCTATGCATGTTCTACTTTTAGAATATGTGGTCCTTTTCGGCAAATAGTGATGGGAAAGAGGTCAAAAAGTTGTCAGACAGGCCTACCGACACATGTTTTTGCAGAAAAAAATCAACCCTAATAGAGAGTGAGTTGCTAACAGTGATTTTTGGAAGTTTATATAGAATTTAGTTTATATTTTGATATTGTTGTAATTAATAATATTGGTAAATTAAGAGAATCAATCTTTTTGAAAGAGTAAATTAAGGGTTTGAAGGAGTGAATTAAGAGATTAGTGTTAGAAATTTGTATGACCCACAATAATTAAAGGATTATGATAATAATTTATGAAATTAAAACTTTTATATTTTAAAAAAACAAATAACTATAATAAGTGTAAATGAAATAAATAAAGGTAAAATCAGAATTAAAATAAAATCCTACATGCAGAAATCTAAAAGTGTAAAATTAGAAAATTTTAGACATTTGTGTAAATAAGTTTCTAAAACAGTCATCCTAAGACATTATCTCTTTTTATTTTTACAAGGTTGCACCGTACGAATATAGAGAAAGACAATGATTTAGAGTGATAAGATGTGAATCCTGCAGTAGAAAACGGATCGAGTTCTTGAATTTTGAAGAACAAAACCACATAGTTCTAAAGAATGAAATACATGGGAAAAGAATGTTTTCCTTACCTTTGAAAAACTGTTCTTCACCTAATCACCCTAACACCACCATTGATGTTCCGTGCTATCCTCTGGGTATCGAGAACAGGCTTGTGGGAGCGTCGGTTTGGAATGATAGGGAGAATTGAGAGAGTTTCTTTTGATTCGGAGGAATGCTTGAGAGTATTGTTCTGTTCTAGACTAAGGAGAACCTTTCGACAAAAGCATAACAGAAACGTGATGTGGGGAGTTACCGCATGTCACTTAACTCCCCACTCAGCTGCATTTTTGCAGGGGAGTTATTAATAATAATTATATTAATATTATTAATAAATAATAATAATTAGGATATATAATAATATATATATATATATATATATCAAATAAATAATTAACACTTAATTATTTATTGCAAAAATAGAATCATATTTTATGGCATTTCTCTCATATAACCTATAGTTATAATGTACATCTTATGTGCATTATTTTTAACCTATAGTTTTAATATGAATCATATTCATATTAATTTTATCTTATTTGAATCTCATTCATATAATTTCTCTTGAGCAATTTGAACATTTCAAAATTTTCCAAAAACTTGATCCTCGTTTTACCCATTATGAGCTAGCAAGGGGACCTAATGGACCTACAGATCAGAAGCTCCAATGATATGAGATTAATCGGTCAAACTCATTGACTGAGTTAATCAACATTCGTTAACTATAGGTAACTCCACTAAAGAACCGCAGTTGCACTATTCTCACTGCAGAATGTTTTCGTGTCCATGGATATACGACTATTAATGATAAGGCAATCCTTGACAACTACTCGTAACTTATGTTGGGTCAAATTACCATTTTACCTCTAAATTACATCTTACTCCTTAAATATCACTTCTCCTTTAATGAACAACTCGATTAAGGTCCGATAATAACCACAAGTCCCTCTCGGGCCATTGAGAGGGTGGAGCCGCTTGTTCAAGTCTCGGAGTCAACATTTAAGAGAACACTCATCTACTCCCTAAAATCTGGGAGGAGTGAATTTCATCTTGTGAAGTTATGTTCCCAACTCCCCACTCGGTCTCGTCCCAAAATGGTAGGAATATCAAGTCAGTGTTTCGGGTCACTCTCACCCATACAGATCAAAGGACGAGCCCTCACGGGCAGGATTCAATAACTCACTTAGGATTGAGAATGAGTTGCATGTCATCCTAAGAAATAACAATATGTTAGCTAACGGTGTTACATCTAAGGATTGGTTATTTCGTGGTCCGGTCTTATACAAACTCATTGTATAGGATACCTCAACTCGCATGTTTGCACACAAACGACCTGGATCAAGTCTTTTATAACATTTACAGAGTGTGCCGTATCCATAGTGTTGTCAGGATAAGATACCCAGCCTTATCCATATACTATAGATCTTTTAGGTTATTCACGAAACATTATCCACTTGTATATCAGGTGTATATCAAATATATACCTAGTATATTAGGGGTATATCAAATATATACCCAATAGATATATTGTCCAAGTTACATGATAATAACCTTGGATATTTAGTTTATTGGATCTTTGACAATGCAATGCTATGAATTCGACAACAAATTGATTGAGGAAAACTGCATTTGTTTTTACATAAATACAAACTACATAGAGTACATGGTATGGGTTTCCTAGATCATCATTTTGAAAGTTGTAGTATTGTTTCGATCTACCAAATTTGAGGCTAATGAGGTATAGTTTATTTATAGCTTTGTTTTAAATATTTCCATTTTATATGTGTCGCAACATCATCGCGACGCGAAGCGGCTAACGTCATCCTCTAAAGGATCTCTTTCGAGATAAAGGTTTGGAGTCACCACCAATCATATACGAGGTGTGATTGATCACCTATTTAAAAATTTTGGTCTACGAAAACAGATTTTTGGTTCGGGAGTCGACTGAGCGTAGGGAAGGTGTTAGCATCCTTCGACACCCATTCGAAAACGGTACCATATTTTGTCAAAAATTATCCTATTATTTTTATTTGGTCAAAAATAAATATTTTCGTATTTTGATTGAAATGTCCCACGTTATATTAATTCACACTTTGTTATAAGACATGAATTAATAGGTATGTGTAACGCCCCGCGTTCTTTGACTCGTTTATTTTCAGAGATAAATAGTGCCTTGGATCTTTCCCTAAGTTGATAACTTTAATTCTTGGATCTTCTAACTTCGAAATTCTAATTTTCGGCTAAATTAGAATTAAGTTTATTTTCATTGGCTTAAGATAATTTAAGTTCTCGACCTGTGTATGAGATTTTTAGTTAAATATTAAATTCATGGTTTTTTATTTTTACTCTTAATTTCTACTTTTCTTTGAATTATTATTCTTTGGTTTTAGAGTTTAGGTTAACTATTTTATTTCGGGTTGTTGTGGGGTTTATTTTATTTATAAAGCATAATTATTGGGCTTTTGTTTTGGACCATTGTAGTTTTAGTTGGGCCTCATTTAAGATTTGAGAATTGGGCTATTGGTTTTAAAACAAAATAAAGAAAAAAAAAACCTAAATCTATTTTGTTTTTTTTCTTCTTCTTTTTCTTTTT
>NW_019104578.1:338883-353072 GCF_001995035.1 Momordica charantia
CGAGAAGAGAAAATGCAACGGACCTGGCTTGAACACAGTCTTCAACCTCGACTTGGATAAGGTTCGATTTAACTAAATTATAAAATGCAAATGACCTGGCTTTAACACAGGCTTCGACTTCGATTTAGATCGGGTTCTATGTAACCAAAAGAGAAAATGCAACAGACCTTGCTTTAACATAGGCTTCGGTCTCGACTTGAATCGGGTTCGATTTAACTGGAAGAGAAAATGCAACGAACTTGACTTTAACACAGACATCGACCTTGACTTGGATCGAGTGCGATTTAACCGATAGAAAAAAAGCAACGGACATGAATTTAACACAAGCTTTGACCTCGACTTGGATTGGGTTCGATTTAACCAGAAGAGAAAATGCAACGGACCTGGCTTTAACACAGGCTTCGACACAACCATTTTACAAATAAAACAGGGTGCAATCACATATAAAAAAGTTGATCATGCGTAGTCACCTTTTGCAACTCTAACTGCTGCTCCAAATTATTTATTTGCTGCTGCTCCAAATTATGTCTTTGTTGCTACTCCAGTAAAAACTATTCTCAAACGAAGCTCATCAAATGCGTTTGAGATCTTGAGAATATTTGTCAGGTTGCTAACTTCCCAATTCTCAAAACTACTATCCTTAGTCTTGGAATCACTTTTACTAAAAAGAAGAGAAGAGACAAAGAATTGGGCTAGAACAAGATGAAATAGAAAGTGAAAGAAAGAAGTCAAAGTAGGGAAATTTTTTAGCAGTTACAAGTACCAATTCACGAAGCAGTCAATCATAAGAGCCCAATGTTATTTTATTACCTTCAAAGTTTTGAGGGTAATACTAGGTGGATAATTTTGGACATTTACCGCACGATTAGATGTGGTAGGCTTGGTAAAAGGCTTTTATGGTAAGTAGGCAAATATGGATATTCATCACAAAAATTGTTTGTGACTGACTGAGGAAAGGAATTTTTTTCTCTTGAAGTAAATGGTAAACTCTCAACATTGACCATATTTACCATATACGGTAGGCTAGGCTCAAGGTAGATTAGACTCAAAGAGGGCTAGGCTCGAGGTTATATAGGGAATGAGTAATTTTAGATTCTCACCTCAAAAAGGCATTGTTGGCCCAACATGAAAATTTTGTGGTTCACTGGTTTGCACATGAGAAGAAATAGGGAGGTCAACATAAAGCTGCTTTGAGTAGTTTAGCCCAAGAACAAAGCTTGGTAAAATAGTTGAGTTTTGGAAAAGATTATATCTCGTTGAGAACTTTGACGACATTCATTTTTTCACAACTTTTTTTTATTATTCTTTTTTCACTTTACTTTTTCACTTCCATTCTTTTTTCTTTTCTTTTTTTGGTTTCCTCCAAATTATGGATTATTATAATTGGTTTATGATTCTTGCTAAAGTCTCAACTAACAAAAATGATAAGAGTAGACCACATTAAATTATTATTGAAAATCTCAAAACATGTAATTTCCCTTTTTTATTGAGAGCATTTTCAAAGATTTTTTTTCCCAACCAATGATATGATTTGAGTGACGCATGAGCGAATGTGTGACTTTGACGTTTTTTTTAAGAAAAATAGCTTAAGTTACTCACATTCTTTTTTTTTTTAAAAAGTATTTAGCTAAATCATGGGTGAATAAAACTTCATTGTCATTTTATCATTAGCAAGGTACGAGTCGTTTGCTATCTTAGCAATGTCAAAGATGACTTCAATGAAGAAATAGACTTTATTGATAATGCAAAGTAATAGGTCAACATTGATTTCCATAGTCTCGTGTACTCATGAGTCTAGTGCTTCATGTGTTGACCATCTTCCTTTGAAAACCTTAGCATCCTGCCTTTATTAGAACTTGCACTTTATGCTTCAATGAAGTACATTTCTCAGTTGAATGACCTATAGCTCCTGCATGGTAATCACAGCGAACTTTCAGGTCGTACCACTTTGGATAAGGTGGTTGTAATGGCTCTATGGGTACTGGAGCTAATAGATTACCTTGAAACAATTGGGATAACAACTCGGTATAGGATATTGGGATTGAATGAAAGCCCTCTTGCTTTAGTTGTCTCCGACTACTGTAGAAGGATTGTATACCGCATATCTTTGTTGGTGCCTCCACTTATGCTTCGAGATTACTGCCTGGACTTTATTTTTCCATTTAGTAGAGCTTCTATTCGACTCAAGGTGTGGCTATTTATTAATTAAAGGCACTGACAGTTGTTCTGTTGCTTCTCCCCATCTTTGAACATATTTTTTCCCTGCAGTTTCAGTATTTCCATTGTTAAGATTTTGATTTTCTTTACCTTTTAAATTATCTAAGTAATTGGTATTTGATGTTTGTCCATCTTGGAATGTGAATTCAACATGACATATTGTAGGAGCCTGTTGGCCTTTCTTGGAAAGCTGAGCTTCATGTGACGAATTGTGCTGGGGGAAGCCCTCTATTGATTGACAAAAAGGCGGGTCCACCCTACACTACAACAAATAGTAGTATTTTTTATTTTTTTTAGGAACAAAATAGTAGTATTTATAGCATGTAATTATAGCATAATGAATAAATGTGTTACACAAAGAAAAGACAGAAGATGAAATTTTAGGCGCCTAAATAAAAATAAACTTGGAAAGCCCTTATTTACGTTACGAAATCCTCAGCCATTCTCCATCTTCTATTTTCCCTCTTCCCCCAGCGCCTTTTTCACATCCCATTCTCATTCGTCGAGTTCCCCCTTTCAATCGACAATCTACTTCCCGCTAGACTTAATTTCTTCTTTCATTTGCCATTCTCCCTGACTGGTGGTTATGCCGAACGCACGGACTCAGCGTGGTAACAATTATATAGATGCAAGCGCACACCTGTCAGAGTAGTATAAAATGGATGGAGTATCCAAGTATCGATCCTCAAGGACTTCTAAATAATTTCCAAACTCTAAAGTTTTAAAGAATAGTGAATGTTGAAATGAGTGATTCTTGTAAAATGAGAAGTGGTCACAAATAATGGTTTTGGATTTGGGATTTGGACTTATAATGATAAAACCTAGCGCGAATTACTTCAAGTTAGCCAAAAAAGAATCAAGGACATGCTAAGGACAATATGCATTTTACTTTAGAAACCAACGACTACGCTTCTCACTTGAGTTATGTCTAAGCAAGTTCAAAGTCCTAAGACATTCCCTAATATGTCTATTATGAGAGATATCTTAGTTTTAGGATGGAAATAGTCGCAACCTCGGGTTAAGGTCCTATGTCTAGGCTACTTAAGCGGAACCCTTATGTCTATGGCACTCCTCTCCTCGGTTTAACCACTCAACAATGCAAATAAGCAACCTTTTCAGTATTGACTTGTTAAGACTTATAGTGGTCTTCTCTAAATCCTAACTTTTTGAGAAAACATGTTGAGCAATGAATGGAAAGCAAAAACACTACTTCTTAGCAACCCTTTTTAGAAATAAAAGGCTAACTATCCATAACCGGGCTAGAGACGAGAATTTAGAAAGACATATTGAAGAAAATACAGCAAGTAAAATGGTTGAATGTGGAATGCATGTGTGAAAAACAAAAGTTAACTAACGGAGAGTTTTTCTCGGGATTGAGAGCTCCGCCCTTCTCTTTCAAGCAAGGGGGAGCGTCACATGCTCTTTCCTCCAAAAACACAACTCTCTTAACTAAAAATAAAGTAAAGGCAAAGAGAAGAGAAGCAAAGTGCTGGATTTTTATATATTTGAATAAGTAGAAAATAACTAAGTACAAATGAAAACAAAACAAAGCTCAATAAAGGAATGTAAAGTATTTGGGATTTAAAAACCAAAACCAACTAATGAAAGCAACTCAAAAGTACTTAGAAAGCAACAAAGAAACACTAAAAATGATCAAGAGAAGGAAGCAAGGCTTGATGCATTTGGTGGAGAAGCTGCTCGAATTTATAGCTGTGCAGAATTGGTTAGGTAGGTYCTAAAACGATGGTGAATCACCCATTTCCAACTCTTTTCACTGACTAAATCGTGCTCAAACTGATAGTGGAACACTTCTTCTACACGTATGCATCGGTTGGAACCACCAAAACGCATGGGAAGACGCGTTTCATTAAGGGCAAAGTTGGAAGAAAAACTGTTTTCTGCAGCCTTCCCAGGCGCCTGGCGCCTCACATGTAGGTATTTCCGACTTTTTGCTTCTTTTGATTAATTTCCACTCCCACATGATCCTAAAATGTCATAAATACAATATAAGCCAACCACAAACCATAATATATGAATTTTGCATGAATTGGAACTCAAACGACCGAGAAAAATCCGAAACAAAGCTGAAACATAGTAAAAACAGCATCTAAAACCTTCTTTTTACGCATGTAAACAAGCGTAATCACCCCCCACTGTGTTTCTCCATCTAGCAAGTCAATCAATCGATCATCCTCTCGTCAGTTGAAGACCTAATTTTTCCTCTCGTTCCCCGTTCCCCTTCCCAGGCATTTTCGAAATAGTGTCCCTATTTCCCCTACTTTGGTTGATACCCCGTTCGCCTTATTTCGTATCAATTTATCCTAATTACTTCTTTTAATCTATGTGTTATCCCTCTCTTTCACCGCAATATAGCATCTACCTTGGTGTATCTTTTCTAATCTTCTCTTATGTAATTTTTTTTTTCTTTCTTACAAATATCTCAAACTAAATCAGTTTTATTTTTTTCCAGGAGTTTTAATCGAGGCATGTGGAGCTGATTTGAACCTTTTCTGTAGTTTAATTTTGGTTGTTTAGTGTATCAAAAAAAAAAAAATTTTTTTTGTTGTTCAGGGTCTGGAAGACTGGAATATGTCAGTTGAAGGAGTAGGTTCAATCTCTCAAATTCCAATTTGTAGATTTTTCGGTGTGGGTCATTCAGGGTCCTTTTGGAGTTGCTAAAATGTGGCCAGAAATCATTACCATGTGATGTATATTAGTGACCTTCAATTGTTGTAGTAAAGGAAATGAGATTCAATTCTTTTACACATTTGCTGATCTCTCTTGACCCCTTTTAAATATTAGGTAGAGTATCACTAGCTAAAGTCTCTACTTTCAAGTTTTATGGTGTTGCTCCTCTAACATGTCAATTGCTATTGTAAGGCTTGGTGGCTCGTCAACTCCCATAAGGTATCTTTTTTTGCATAAAAAAAGGTGGTACGTGTTGATGCGTGGATTTTGACCCTCCGGTTCTTCTTCTTGCACACACCAAACTCGATGATAAGGGAACCGATACCTGCAAAATCAAACCGATCTAAACCGATTTAACCTTAGTCACACGGGCTCCGATGCTAAAGTCAGCGAGGGAGAGTTGAGAAAATAATTAGCTAAGGATTAGTCACCTGCTTCTTCAAGGTTGGATCTCACTGCTACTTATAGTCGTGAAGATGATTCCAGAACCTTTGTAGTCAAACCCTAATTCGACTTTGCAGGGCCCGAGGGATTGTAGATCGTAGGCGGGAGATTCATGGACTGGGCCGTGGGCCGAGCAGGGGTCGGGATCGAGAAGTGGTCTGGACCGAGAAGTGGTCGGGACTGAGCAGGGGTTGGGACCGAGCCCTCTCGGCCCGGTTAGTTCTCCGCCAGTCGCTTTCCTCGTTATCTACCCCGGCGCTAGGTCGTTCTTTGGGCCGGCCCATTACGTCACGGGCCAGTCTCCCCCTATTAATGATCTCAGGCTTCAACTCCTTGTCCCGTTTCGGGTCGTTTTTGTTCTCCATAACAATGGGCCGCACTCTCAAAACAGAAGACGAAAAATTGTGTCAAGATCATTGTTTTGAGAGTACTTGTCGCTTGTCGTTACCACGAGATCATTRTATATCAGTGGTTAATAATGTGAACGTTGCTAACGCACAGGGCTTCTACCAAAAGCTTTTGATCCAATTTTGGATTTTAGTGCTTGGTTTCTGCCACTGGTTTTGTGCCTTGAACTTGGTGATACTATTCATGAATTGGAAGTTTTTTCCAATTTTCGTTGACCACAATCAAGTCTCCTGAGCCTAGTTTTATTCTCATATGAGTTTAAACCATTTACTTTTGGCTTTGGGATCTAACTTTAACAGAACTAATGTCGATACCTTTTGGTTTCTAACCTATTTGGCTTTTGCCCATGTTTTATACCTTCAGGGTTTTCTCTCGGGTTTCTAACCCACTTGGCTTTTGCCAATGGTTTTTATACCCTAAGTTTAGTTGGCACCCTTAGGTTTCTAACATATTTGGCTTTTGCCGGTTTTTTACCCCAAGTTAAATCAACACCCTCGGATTTTTAACCTATTATGGCTTTTGCCATACGATTTTCTACCCGTGGGTTTCATTGATCGGTTAGGGTTGCCTGTTTTCTGTTTTAACCTTGCTGGGCCTGTACGCATGCCTTTTTCAGCACCTCGGGATTCTTTTCCTGGTTACATTGATTGGCTTTTAGCTTATCGGCCTGCTTCTAGGTCCGTCCCAATTTTGAGTTTCTTGATTGGTCGTAGATATGTTGACATTCAGGTCGTAGATATGTAGATATTCATATGATGCCCCCTGCTTGAGAAATTTATTTCAGAATGAACAGTATCACGTAGAATGTCGAATACTTTATTAGTAGGAAGATCGTTGTTAGGGTTGACTTTTTACTGCAGAAACATGTATCTGTAGTCCTGTTTGACCACGTTTTTTTACCAATTTCCTATTATTATTTGCCAAAAAGGACCACATATTCTTAAAGTAGAACATACATAGATTATTTATGTATAAAAGTCAAACTATGGTACTTTAAGAAAAATATGAAATGCGGTCAAAGTTGGAAGAAAATAACAGAATTCTGTCTTTTGCAGAATTGCGCCTGGCCCATTTTTGGAGGGAAATTTGTCAAAACGCACGTTTTGATTAATGAAGGGCAAGGAGGACATTTCACACATGTTCAAAACCGTGAGTCCAAGTCCAAGTGAGGTGGTTAGGTGAATCTCAACCCTTTTCCACCTAAAATGGAGGGGAGTTTCAACCAACCTATGGTGCTATAAAAGGAAGCCATCCATCCCTCAGCAAATCATCCCTTCCAAGCTTCATTTGATCTTCTTTTAGATGCTCTGTAGTTGTAGAACACGTTTTTAGGGTTTATGTTCATGTTCTAGTTGTTCATTTCTTCCCTTTTCACACTTTTACCTTTCGTAGTGCTTTTAATTCGAGTTCTTACTTCCGTTATTTGTTCATTCTGTTATTTTAAAGTTCTTTAGCGAGTTTCAACTCCCCTCACGCTCGAGAGAGAAGAGGGTTAAGCTAGAACTCCTTGTACGGCTTATTTATTCATTTAAATTCAATGAAAAATACTTTCTTTATGTTTTCGTGCATTTACTTTCATTTAATCATGTTCTAAATTAGTTATCAACCTTCTTCCGGAATGCCTTAGTCAAATGATTTGATTTTCAACACGCTCGAGATTTTGGCCAGATTACGTCTGGCACTTTTTAGGGTTGGTTTCTAAAAACTTCTCTTTACGTTTTTTTTCCATTTGGCCAGTGGGAACTTCATTTATACACTAAAGCCCAACCTTGGGAAAGGTGAGTTAGGTAAAATAATAAGAAACCAATATGGGATGTGACTTAGGAATAAGCGCATAAAATATGGTCCTAGGAATAGGCCCTCTGACCCATAATGCAAATGAGTTGGTAGATATTCTCTAGAATTGTAATCACACATAGGAATATGATTGTAGGTTACCCTAGCCTCTGCAGCAACCAAAAGCGGTAGTGAAAGAGTATAACTCAAATCCCAAGAAAAGTCAGGAATTGCGCCTGATGCATTTTCCCAACATAGTGTGTTTTCTATGTTTTGCATCAAAACTAAGGTAGGAGACAAGAAGGTTGAGTTTCATTAAATTTCTTGATAGTTAAAACCCCAAACAACAACATTTCACCATTATTTTCCTCCTAAATCACAATTGCATATTTGAACCATTTCACTGCATTACTTGATTTTGAAAAGCAACAAGTCCCTGAGGATTCGACCTTGGATTACTTTCGAGTAATACTTGTGACCGTGTGCGCTTGCACGAGTCTCTAATATTTTTAAAGGTAGAGAAAATCGCAACAAGTTTTTGGCGCCGTTGCCGGGGACCTAAGTTATAAAATCATATTCTTTTCAAGTGAATTGTTTCATTGTGTGATTGTTGCATACCTCTGTCATTGGAATTAATTGTTATATCTAACCATTAAGGGAGTTTTGTATGAGCACAGTGTCTGGTTGGTTGACCTTTGATCCAGAGATTGAAAGAACCCTTAAGAGGAGAAGGCGTGAGCAGAGGTTGAGAAAAGAGAAAGAAAGTAAAAAAAAGAAAGAAATTGAAGAAGAAGAGACCATCGAGATGAATAGAAATGCACAAAATCCTCCACCGCCATAAAATCCACCTGTGAATGGAGATAAAGTAGGTGAAGGAGCAGCAAACCGAGCAGGAGAAATTCCTAATCCGATCTTTCTAGCAGATAATTGAGATGTAGCCATGCGGAATTATGTCACTAATGCGTTCCACAACGTAAATTCAGGGATAAATAATCCTTTACCCCAAGCCGCACAGTTCGAGCTCAAGCCAGTCATGTTCCAGATGTTACAGACGATGGGCCAGTTCAGAGGATTGACTAATGAAGATCCTTACTCCCATCTCAAATCCTTTATTGAAATAGCTAATGCATTTCAACTTCCTGGAGTTTCTGAGGATGCACTAAGATTAAAAATGTTTCCTTTTTCTCTCAGGGATGGTGCAAGGACTTGGCTAAATGTGTTAGAACCAAATTCTATCAACACATGGGCAGAACTGACGTTGAAATTTTTGGCAAAGTACCACACTTTGACCAGGACCGTAGACCTCCGAGAGGACATTGTGTCTTTTTGACAGAAGGAGAACGAAGCAGTTCAAGAAGCTTGGGAGCATTTTAAGGAGTTACTTAGAAGATGCCCGAGCCATGGATTGCCCGCATGTGTGCAGATTGAACAATTCTATAGAGGATTAGTTCGTTCATCAAGGATGATGTTGAACACCGCAGCCAATGGCTCGTTGTTAGAGATGTCGGTAAATGAGATCGTTGATATCTTGAATAAGATGAAAGACATTAATGACCAAGGCGAAATAGGAAGGTCATTACCAAAGAAGCAAGTATCAGCTGGAATCTTTGAGTTAGACACAGTAGCTTCAATGCAAGCCCAAATGGCGGCTATGAACCAAATGTTAAAGCAGTTGACAATGGAGAAGGAAACCAAAACCGTCACTTCGGCGATGCCTGAACCCTCTCCTATTTTGCAAATTTCAGATATATCTTGTGTCTATTGTGGTGATAACCACTTGTATGAGAACTGTCCAGCTAATCCAGCGTCTATTTTCTATGTAGGTCAAGGTGCCCAGCGGAATTTCAACACGTATTCAAACACTTACAACCCTGGATAGAGGCACCATCCAAACTTTTCCTGGAGTAACCAAGGAGTAGCTAGTAGTAGTGCACAAGAACTCACTCAACAATACAAGCAAAACTACACTCCTCCTGGTTTTCCAACTCAACCGGCGTCGAAGCCTCAACAATACAATCAGCAAAGAGGTCAAAATACTACTCAGCAAAATGGTAGCAACGCAAGTTTGAAGGCCATGATGAAAGATTTCATGACAAGAACTGATGCTGCGATAAGAAGCTTGGAGATGCAAGTGGGGTAGATTGCAAATGACCAGAAATCTAGACCCCAAGGTACATTGCCTGGACACAAAGAAAACCCGAAGCGAGATCGTGAGGGAAAGAAGCACTGTAAGGCAATTATCACGAGAAGCGGATTAAGTTATGAAGGACCCTTACTTCCAGACGAAGGAACTCATGTAGTTACACCTATTCCTGCATCCACCTCCACTCCACAACAAGAAGAGAAAGCAGAACCTATAAGTTCAGAAGAAAAAAGTAAGAAGGCGGATAAAGGTAAGCAAGTAGTGCCCAGCACTACTCCACAGGTAGGTAATATTAAGATTCCTCCACCTTTCCCCCAAAGGCTAGTTAAAAAGAATCAGGATAGTCATTTTAAGAAGTTATTTGAGATTCTAAAACAGTTGCATATCGATATACCTCTCATAGATGCTCTAGAACAAATGCCTAACTACACTAAGTTTTTAAAGGACATCATATCTAGGCGTAAGAAGTTAGGTGAGCATGAGACGGTAGCCTTGACAAAGTGTAGTAGTGATGCTCTAGGGAATCCATTGCCTGTTAAATGTAAGGACCCAGGTAGTTTTACCATCCCCTGCTCAATAGGAGGTAAGAACCTAGGAAGAGCATTGCGTGACTTAGGAGCAAGCATTAATCTTATGCCTCTTTCTGTCTTTAAATGATTAAATATAGGAGAAGCTCGTCCCACTACTGTCACTTTACAACTAGCTGATAGATCCATAAAGAAACCGGAAGAAAAAATAGAAGATGTGCTTGTTAAAGTTGATAAGTTTATTTTTCCCGCCGATTTTATAATTTTGGACTGTGAAGCAAATCTTGAGGTGTCGATCATTCTTTGGAGGCCATTCTTAGCAACTAGAGATACGGTTTTCAATGTTAGGAAAGGAGAGATCACGATGAAGGTCAATGATGAACAGGTTAGCTTCAATGTCCTCGATGCGATGCATCTCCTGGATGAAGTCGAGAAGTGCTCTACAATAGGAGCAATCATGGAGGAACTCCAGAAAATGATGGTAGAAGACTTGGAAGAAGATTTGGAGGTCGCAGAAAAAAAATCCAAAATTGCGCCAAGCGCAATTTTGCCCCAATTTGAGCGTTTTGAGTTTTTGCAGCCGACAATAGCAGATTTAAAGGCCTTGCAACCTTCCATCATTGAACCTCCAGAATTGGAAAAGAGACCCCTACCTTCTCATTTAAAATATGCTTATTTGGGTTTAAACGATACTTTGCCCGTTATCATTTCTTCATATTTGTCTAATGAACATGAATCTTTGCTTTTGTAGGTTTTATCAAAGTACAAGAGGGCTATTGGATGGACCATAGCGGACATAAGAGGAATTAGCCCTACATTTTGCATGCACAAAATCATCTTGGAGGAAGGAGCCACCAATTCTATCGAGTGCCAAAGGAGGCTTAACCCGGTAATGAAAGAGGTGGTCAAAAAGGAAATCATAAAATGGGTAGACGCTGGAGTGATCTACCCCATTTCGGATAGCAGCTGGGTTAGCCCGGTTCAATGCGTTCCCAAGAAGGCTGGTATGACGGTGATTACAAACGACGACAACGAGTTGATCCCAACTAGAACGATGACTGATTGGAGAGTGTGTATGGACTACCATCGGTTAAACAAGGTAACTCGAAAAGACCATTTTCCATTACCCTTTATTCACCAAATGCTTGATCGTCTTACAGGGAAGGAATGTTATTGTTTCCTCGATGAGTATTCGGGTTACAACCAGATTACTATAGCTCAAGAGGACCAAGAAAAGACCACGTTCACGTGTCCCTATGGGACATTTACATTCCAGAGAATGTCGTTCGGTCTTTGTAATGCTCCTGTTACCTTCTAAAGATGCATGACCGCTATTTTTTCAGACATGATAGAAAGCACGGTAGAGATTTTCATGGATGATTTTTCTATGTTTGGTGAGTCGTTTGATGTTTGTTTAGAGAACTTAGAGAATGTTTTAAAAAGGTGTGAAGAGACTAACCTTGTGCTTAATTGGGAGAAGTGTCATTTTATGGTGCGTAAATGTATAGTCTTAGGTCACAGAATTTCAAAAAAAGGAATTGAGGTCGATAGGGCTAAAATAGATGTGATTGCTAAACTACCCCCTCCTACAACTGTAAAGGGTGTTAGAAGTTTCTTAGGACACGCGGGTTTCTACCGCCGTTTTATAAAAGATTTTGCGAAAATTTCTAACCCCTTGTGTCAGTTGTTGGAAGTGGATCGACCCTCTGTTTTTTATGAACATTGTTTGAAAGCTTTTGAGACACTTAAGAAAGCACTTAGCTCAACACCTATCATAATTGAACCAGATTGGAACTTGCCATTTAAACTAATGTGTGATGTAAGTGATTTTGCTGTAGGTGTGATGTTGGGTAAACAAAAAGGTAAAATTCTTCATCCTGTTTATTATGCAAGTAAAATTTTGAATAGTAGTCAGTTGAACTATACGGTGACTGAGAAAGAACTTTTGGCTGTTGTTTTCGCATTTGATAAGTTTCGTTCATATTTGATTGGGACAAAAGTGATAGTGTTTACCGATCATTCGGCACTTAAATACTTGTTTGCTAAAAAAGAAGCTAAGCCTAGGTTGATTAGATGGATCTTGTTGTTACAAGAGTTTGACTTAGAGATAAAAGATAGAAAACGAACAGAAAACCAAGTAGCGGATCATCTATCTAGGCTAGAGTCGTCTTTGCAGCATGATAGTTGTGAGCTTAAATAGCATTTTGTGGATGAGTATCTTTTAGCTATTTCTTAAGTCCCTTGGTATGCTGACTATGCGAACTATCTGGTGAGCAAAATAATTCCTAATGGTTTGAGTAAGCACCAAATAAAGAAGTACTTTCATGATGTTAGGTTTTATAGATGGGATGAACCTTTCTTGTTTAAACTAGGACCTGATAATATTCTTCGTAGGTGTGTTGCTTAGCATGAACAGAAGGAGATTCTAGAGGCATGCCACAAATCACCATATGGTGGGCATTTTGCTGGACATAAGACTGCAGCAAAGGTCCTCCAAAGTGGTTTCTTTTGGCCGTCTCTATTTCGAGATGCTCATATATTTACTCAAGGATGTAACCGCTGTCAAAGATCAGGTAACTTGACAAGGAAGCATGAGATGCCCTTAAACCCAATATTGGAAGTTGAACTTTTCGATGTTTGGGGCATCGACTTCATGGGTCTGTTCCCACCTTCATTCGGTGAGAATTACATTCTCTTGGCTGTTGATTATGTCTCGAAATGGGTTGAGGCTTTGGCCACCCCTACTAACGATGCCAAGGTCGTTTCTCTCTTCTTGCAAAAGTTTATTTTTACTAGATATGGTACACCTAGATGCTTGATTAGTGATGAGGGTACGCATTTTTTGAATAGAGCAGTAAGTAATTTGCTTATAAAGTATAACATTCACCATAAGATTGCTACTGCATATCACCCACAAACTAATAGACTAGCAGAGGTATCAAATAGGGCAATAAAATCAATTTTAGAGAAGTCCGTGAATGTAAATAGGAAGGACTGGGCTATTACACTTGATGATGCTTTGTGGGCGTATAGAACTGCTTATAAAACTCCATTAGGCATCTCCTCATATCGCATTGTTTTTGGTAAAGCATGTCATCTTTCATTAGAATTAGAACATAGAGCATATTGAGCTACGCGGAAACTAAATTTTGATCATGTTGCTGCAGGTGAAGCGAGATTGCTCCAGTTACATGAGTTAGATGAATTTCGTCAGTTTTCTTATGAGAATGCCAAGATGTACAAAGAACAAACTAAGAAGTGGCAGGATAAAAAGATAATGGACAAGAATTTAGAACCTGGAAACTCAGTTTTGCTTTTTAACTCTAGATTAAAGTTGTTTCTTGGTAAGCTTAAGTCTAGATGGTCAGGGCCATTCGTAGTTGAACATGTTTATCCATATGGAGCGATGGATTTAAAGGGTTCTAAAGGTAATATCTATAAGGTAAATGGGCATCGAGTCAAGAAATATTATGGTGAGTATATTGACAGAGGTAAGACCTCCGTAATACTGAAAGACCCATGAGAAAACAGTGGAAATAGTCCCTCGGACAGTTTGGGGGGCGTTTTTTATGTAAAATATTTTTTGTCTTCTTTTTACGAAATTTTTACACTTTCTTTAAGGCTTTTTTGTGTAGATTCCAAATCTAATTTTTGTTTTTGCATTTGAATTTTGCAAGATCAAGATTGCGCCAGGCGCAATTTAAGAGACAATTTCGATTTTTGTGTTATGGATTAGGGCTTGCGTGGGCTTTATGTGGGTTATGTTTAAATGGGCTTTGGGTTGTTTTTAAATAAAAAAGAGGCCCAATTTTAAACCCAATTATGTCTTTAATAGGTTTAAAAACATAAAACAAAAAGCCCTAGAATTTGAAAACACCCTGACTGGTGATTTATGCTGAACGCACGCACTAAGCGTGGTAACAATTCTATAGATGCAAGCGCACACCTGTCAGAGTAATATAAAATGGATGGAGTATCCAAGTATC
>NW_019104578.1:399500-410332 GCF_001995035.1 Momordica charantia
AAGCCTTGAGAATAGCTAGGAAGATCTCTTGGTGGTCCTTCATTAGAGCTATTTGAAGATTTTTGAAAAGCTACAAAGGTTTGTATTTTTCTCTACTTATCTCTAAGCATCATAATGTATGATCATGCATGTTTAATCCTAGGTTGTATTATGCATCTAGATTGTTATTTCGATTCTTGCTCACTTCCGCTGCGTATGTATGTATATTATCCATCAGATCTCTCATCATGAAGGATAATCTTCATATGATAAACTATTTTTTAAAGTTTCAACTTAATTTGTGTATTTATTCACCACACTACGTCTGTACTAGTTTGAGTAGCTTGATCGAACTATTTGTGGTTGTACTAAAATAAATTCATCAACTACGAAAAAACTAGTAGAGCTAGGGAAAAGGCAATGGTATGAAGAAGGGTTGAGATGTATGCTCGGGATAAAGTCCTCTTCTTTATAATTGGATGCTATGTAGTCTCTTATATATAAGACTATCTTATTTGATAGTTGTTTCTTTTAGTTCAACAATTGTAGAAGTCAGAAATTGGAGTTGTAATTTTAAGAAAGGTAATAAATATCTTATTAACCGATCTAAGTACTGATTCAAGCTGCCAAGATATCAATAAATTAGGCTCAATTACTAATGTTATTGGTCGACTTTCATTTGGCGGGTTATTTTTCGTTTTTAGAAAACTTCCACAAAATGAAAGTCCATTTTATTTTTGTTGCAACTTATGGAGCCGAGCCAATCTACATTTTGCCTATTGGCATGCCTATTTCAGGTACGAGCCAACCTTCAAAAACACCAGCCGGTGAGAACACAACGAGGATGCCCCTGACAACATGTCATATTTTTCAGAATGTCGGGGAGTCGTTAGTGTTAACCTTGTTTTGCATGTACTTCAAAGTTCGGCACACCTCATCCCATCTTCCCAGATTCCAAGCTTGATCATTTTCAGGATCAACCAAAGTGTTTTCCCAACATGTAAACAGTTATTTTTCCTTCAATCTCTTCCTTTAACATTTATTTAGCAAAACAAAAAACAAAAAACAAAAAACAAACTAAAACATTTAAAAATAATAAACCAACAAAACTAGTTTTCCAACTTGATTTTGTCAAAACATGCCAAAGACAACAAATTCAATTAAATCTTATCAACAAAAATTTAGCTATCTTTTTCTTACTAGAAACTCTTTTTAAACTTATACCAAAGTAGGGAACATTGAATCCACAAGGTAACCTACTATTTTTTCAATAATTTCATTAATTTATAAAATTTAGGTAAAATATTTTCATCTATTTAATAAAAACAATAGAAATACATTTTTAAGGGTTTGTATGAGGGGTAGTATTTTTTACAGCATCAAAAGTAGTGAAAATAACTCTTGTCACCATAGCTACGTGTGCTATGATTTTTGTTCCTTCTTGTGTCATCAATTAACTTCTTTTGTATAGCTTTATCAATAGTTGATTATCTCTTAATGATCCCTAGGAAATTTGTTTTATAGTTGTGATTATAGGAAGTCATATTCCAAGAATGGTTTATGGGAGATTTGAGATCGAAATATTCTATAGAAAAGGAGATTTGAGCTGTAGAAAGCAAAGTCTTAGCAGTTATTGGACAACAAAAGACTGAAAAGGTCCTTTTTTACCATATTCTTCCACTCAAGTTGATAACAAAAGAAGAAATATAAAATATGGAGTAAATTGCTAATGGAACAATCATTTGCAATCTCAGTGATGTTCTGAGGCAAGTGATCGACTTAAAATCTGCATATGAAACCTGGGAAAAATTAAATTAAATTTTTCTCTCTAAATTACCTTCAAAAAAGGCGTACGTATGAGATAAGTTCTTCACCTACCGAATGGATAGTGCGAAAATCCCTCGGTAAAAATCTTGATAAACTTAAGAAAATGTCTTTTGAATCATAGAACTTAGGAGAGAAGATTGGTGGTGAAAATGAGACACTTTCATACAGTTAATTTTTTATTTTTATTGTTTTTAGAAGAGTTAAATTCTCTTCTAGACTCATATAAAGAAGTGAAGGTGGTGTTAAAATATGCAAGAGAAACAATATCAAAAGATGAATTTATATCAGCGATAAAGACAAAAGAATTGGAGCTGATGGCGTTAAAGCGTGACACTCCTGATGAGAGGCATTTTGCTAAAGGGAGGTACAAAATTAATTCAAAAGGTCCAAACTCTCACTAAGATGAAAAGGATAAATAAAAAATAAAATGCAGCTATTGCCACAAGGTGAGGGCCATCTCAAGAACCTTGATAAAATGGGGAAGAACAAAAAGAACAAGACTACAGAGATGTTTAGTTATTGAAAATGGAGTACCTACTATGAATTTTTAATTTCATTCGTCTTAACTTCATTTAGACAAATCAAATTAAAAGGATTTTGAATATTTTAACTAAAAAGTTTCAAAAGAAAAAAGGAGAAGATGGTAAAAATGCTTCTCATAGATGGTATTACGGCTTGGTTGCTAAAACTGTCTTAAGATAAATAATATTAAAAAGATCAAAAAAAGGGTAAAAATACTTGTTTATGCAACGAAATAGATTGATGTCAAACCTGACCAAGGTATGACAGAGGGAAGAGCTTGAGCTTCAACGTAAGGAAAGACCTGCACATGAGAGGCAAAAACTCCAATGCTCAAATCTGTATAAGCTCTACTTTAATATGGCATCCAAGATCAATGTGATACCTGATGTGGAAACGAGGCCCTATATTTATACGTGGAGCTAGGACAGGTCATTCGACACGTAGTTATTTGTGTCGCCCTGAAGGTCGAACTTGCTGGTGCCTAATACCGAACCCAAATCATCTTTGCTACAGGATATTCTCATAGCAGCTGGATTATAGTTAAGTTAATAGCAGCTCAAATAGTAGATTGGTTAGTGGGATCTCTGACGAGACACATCATACCCTTAGTAGGTCCTCCCCTAGTGACTTTTTCTTAAGCGAGGACTTTGTAAATAGGTTAAACGAGAAGCTTGTGGAATTGGAAAGCGTCGGGTCGAAGCAAGGATGAAAAACAGAGGAAGCCCAACGCTGCAAGCCAAAAAGGGCCGAAAGTGCAGTGCCAAGGCACACCTGCAGGGCGCCACAGCGCTGTCTAGATGGGGACGCGTCGGAAAATTCTGTCTATAGCGCCATGGCACCGGGGACAGCGCCATCGCACTGTTTAGATGTTTATATATATGCAGTTTTTCGTTTTAGGTTTTACCAAGCCGAAATTGGAGTTGTTTCAGCCGATTTTTCATAGGGTTTTCCTGCTAGTTTTAAAGGAGATGCTCGGGTTATTTGCAGAGGCTTTGGGGCAGATCAAGATCGATATAATCGGGGCAATTGTATCGTGATTCTTGTGAGTTTTCATTACTGTTCCTGAGTATTAATTGTGTTAAAATACTTAGAAGCTATGGGACTTTTGTTGGGACCTCTAAGGGATATTTTCGGGAGAGTTTTGTATTCAATCTTTAACATTATTAATGAATTACCCACATGTGAATGGAAGACTGGACGTAGCCCTTAGTGGTGAACCAACATAATTTCTCGTGTCATTTAACTTGTGCTCTACATTTTTTCTTTCTAATTTGCATATTGTGGTTCTGATTGGATGTTTTTGTGGAAGGGAAAATTATACATGGTCATTAATTTCCCAACACACCATTTATTTAAAAGTGTTCAAAATTGGGTTTAGTAAGGTCAACCTCGACCCTGCACAGCTCGATCCTAATATATGTGGCGTGTTGTTCGGTTTAGGAGTCCTCTGGTAGCTGAAGTGCCAAAATGAGGAAGGGATGACACTACTTAACGTTCAGCCGCTTCTGGCTTAATGAGGGATCTGTCCTCCATTAAGTAGTGGAAAGGCAAATAGTTCTACGCCTTTTGTGATTGGCTTTTTGTGGAGGATCTTGATGAGTCCTTGTTTAATGTCTCTCATGGGTTTGGGAACTTAGTTATGGTCGTCCTTAGTTAGATATGTCCATTTTACTCCTTCTTCCTCATTCTAACTTTACCTCATTTCCGTTGCAATAAACTTGTGCCAAGTCTGACAAAAGAGATATTTCGATATATGGAGTACTTTCGTAACCAGTACAAATCCTCTTGGAAGGTAAGCATATTGATGAGTGACAAACTGTTTTTGGACTACAACACCATCTCTCACCTACCATTGAAGCAACTTGTTCCAACTCCAAGCCTGGTAAGCTCAGCCCCTGTTTTGTTCTCTTTTGATCGTAACCCATTTTTACTTGCTGAAGTTTTTATTGCATCCATGGTGTGTGGATTTGCTACGTTTTAAAGAGAAAGCGTCCATATGGGAATAGGTCCTAAAAGGCAGGGTCCAATTCGGCCTCCACAAATGTCGAGGCCAACACCGAAGCGATCGTTGGTCTGAAATGTGCAAGACTAATAGCGTGTGATGTAGATGGGAGCAAGGCTGGTCGATCTAGCCAAGCTTTATATCGTCGGACGGTGAAAAACGTTTCGGATTGAGGTAAAACCTATCAAAAGTATGACAACGAGGGAAGAGCCTAATAGTCTAAGTAAGGAAAGACTTGCACAAAAGAGGTAAACACTTCGACGCTTAAATAAGTATAAGCTTGACTTTAATATGGAATCTAAGATAAAACGCGACACTTGATGTGGAAGTACGACCCTATATTTATAGGTTGGGATTGGAAAGGACATCCGACAGATGGTTATTGGTTTCGCCCCCAAGGTCGAACTAGTTAGGTGCCTAATGTTGAACCGCAATCGCGGGATAGTGTCGTTGCAGTGTTTTCTTGCAAAGTATGTATTGGGAATGCGACCAAAGTCCCACATAAACTAAATAACGGGAATATCATGGGTATATTGTTATAAGACAATGTCTCCATTAGTATGAGACCTTTTGGGTGAAACCAAAAGTACAGTTGCAACAGTTATGCCCAAAACGGCCAAGATCATACCGTTTTGGAGATACTTAGTGTACTTAGGGTACAATTTTCGTCAATGGTATGGCAAGTCGGTCCCGTCCAAGATGACCCTTAGATAAGACCCTAACCTTTCATCCTTCCAATGTTCTCCACGTGGCAAGATTATTTTTTGCCCCCCAACAATACTTCTAATATCCGGTACTAAAGCTTGGTTGTTAATTAACATCCATAATATATAAATCCTATCATTCTTATGCTCGATTGTAGAGAATAGTTTTTAATGTTGGAAAAGATCATGCAAATACAATACTACTTCTCTGGTAAGAAGTTGAATAAATTAACTTTGAAATGCAAGATTGCATACAATATGAATTACGTGGAGGATTATTCGAAACATCTAAACAAAGAAATAGGTGTTAGGAGTTGTTTTCATTTGACCAAGTCAAATAATGTGGAGCAAAAATAAACAACCATAATGGTATAATGAAAGCTTTATCATTGAGCTTTTTATTATCCGGTTATAGTATAAAAAAACGTGTATCTATTGGAGCCCAAATCATATAATATGCCATCATGAATAAATGAATAATAAAATCGATTCAATTTAATTAGAGGATGCTGCAACAATATACAATTACATCTAGAGTTTAATTGAGATGTACATTTGACGGAACAAGCTTAAACCATTGGCTTTGTGGATTGCCTTTGCATTGTGAATCACTCGGACACTTGCACTTCTTAGTCACAATTGGAATGGAATGAGAAGGCTTATGTAAGCATAAGAGTTGTCCTTGTTCATCAATGGATGCCAGTTGAAGCTTGGCATTTGAAGCATATCTCCAAGCACTTTGTTGGCTGGAGCAATCACGAGAGAGAATTGGAGGGAGGCAATTTCCAACCGCTTTCAAACACAATTTAGAGCCCGACAACATGAGTGGACCTCCATCTATATCGTGACTCCACCGATTCAAAATCTTGCAACTACTAATTCCTAATTGATAGTTTTTGTTCATTCACACGCACCCACCGCTACGAGGATGATACATTATGAACGTTGTCGAGAGATTTGAACTCGGTCTGTTTGAAGAGTAACATTTGATTTATCATTAGTAAGGAAAGAAAGTAAAGTTTGAGTTTGGCTTTCAAAATATCCTTAGTGAAAAATCTCATTTATAAAATAATAATAATAATTCATGAAAACAAACTGCATAAAAGTAGTAGGATATAAATTCAAACGCTACCTTGAAGTTGGGCTTGCATGAACTGAAATTTCAAGAGGAATTTAGGGTTCCTAACTTTTGTCCAATTGGAATCTAAGACGCCAAATGTTTCATCGGCATTTCGCACCCCATTCCTGTAGTAGTAGCTACCTTGCAAACCCCATAAGCCCCAATCGAAATCATTCTCAAGAAGATAGGTAAAAAAACAGCTCAAGAATCGATTTTGCCCTTCATTTGCACCAGTTTGATCCATCCCAAATTCACTCACAAATAGAGGCACTGGATTTTGTCCTCTCACTAGAAACCCAGCTCGCTCTTCAAATCCTTGGTTGACAGTAGCACAGAATGTGTTTAATGGCTTCGACATCCAAAGCTCGCGCATGTCATTTGTAAAAGAGTACAAATGCGCCTAAAAAACAAGCTTGTTGTCCAAGTTGAAGCCCATAGATCTATTTTTCAACAAGCTGAGATTGGTATCGAAATCCAGCCCATAAACCACTACTAAATAATTTTGGTTTGTTTGGTGAATAAGCTTAGCTCCTTGGCTCATGTATTCAAACCATTTCTCCACATTTTGATTTGGTCCTCGTAGTTCATTTCTCAAACTCATTGCTACCACCATTTACATATTTATTACCAGGCAAACGATCAAAATATAAAAGTAAAAGCTATATGCAAAAAAAAAAAAAAAAATTAATGTCTTTAAAAGAAAGAAGACATTTCAAAAAACCTAACTTAAACTGACTCCTTTCTAAAAGTGAAAATGAGATGTTTACGAAAAACATAAAATTAGCATGCAGTAACTTAATCTAAACATGACAACTCTATAAAACAGGCTCTAAAAATTGTTCTGCAAACGACCAAAATAATAGCCTTATTTCTAGTTTTAAATTCCATCATTAAATATGGTTGAGGTTTTAAAAAGGTTCTTATGGAAAGTAAAGTATAAAATGATGGAGATTTTTCCTTATTTCACTAACTACAAGCTTTGCTCAAAAGAAGAAGATTAAAAAGAAAATGAAATCAACACTTTTAATCATACTTGGGATTTATTCTTTAGGCTTTGAGCTGCCAAACTGAGTCCCTGTAGCCATTCTTGAGGATCAAAATAGCGATCTCCAAAGAAACCATTGCCATCATCATTGTTACAGCACCATCTTGGCTGACTAATATGGTTATTGGAAACCACCATGACTCCATGTGCTCCAAGTGAATGGACCACAGCTTAATAAGCCTGAACTAATGTCATGTTCAACATAGAAGGGTTGTTCTGGATGACGCCCGCCATGGCATCTTTCATATCAAAATTTTCAAAGGACTCTTTAACGGTCAGGTTGGCATGGCGTGTGAACATGTGGATTGAGTACGTCAAACGTACGCAATTGAACCGCAACTTGGCCACAGTGGCGGCAATATCGTCGAGCCGCCGACGATGGAGACCTTCTGCCAGCATGGCTTGCATGTGAGAAGGCCAGTTTGCACACATTAGCTTCACACGGTGACCACTAGAAGCATCAATGATCCATCTTCCATTCGTTGAAAGAGGCAATGAATAGGCCTTAAAAGTTAACACAACGAAAATAAAAGCTAAAGCAATATCTTTCAATGGTTTTCTCGTCACATTTTTACCTTTCTTAGAAATTGAATGCTCTCAAGTTGGATGATGATGCAAAACAGGTATTTCATCAATATTTATAGCAATGTATTAGGCTAGAATCTAGGAGATAAGAACTTGTAACGAACTAAAAGATGAAATGCGTTCTAACTGAATTTTGGTTGCATTTCATAAATTAAGCGGAAGTGTTTGTTAGGTTAATCTTTAAAGTGCAGCAAAGTAATGATTAGCGTGGCCTTTTTTTTTTTTTTTTAACTAATGAGTTGTAGGGGTCATCTAGGGTTTATTTTTCATTTCGTTTTCTAGCGTCTAGATTGTATTTATTTTCCTTTTTGGTAAGGAATAAATTGGAAGTTTAATTATTGATATGGAAATTAGTCAGACTTTTTTTTCCAAGGTATTAAAATTTGATTTGATTCTCAGGGAATTAAATGAAGAATACTCTCCTTTTATTCCTTACCAAAAAGGAAAATAAATGAACCTGAAAAGTTTACAAGCATTGGGAATTGCATAAAGACGAAGGTTCCATAGTACGATATAATTTGAAAACTCAGACCTCATTGAAATCAAATTGAACATATTTGATAGCAAAAAAAAGCAGGATTTAAATATTCAACAGCAGGTAGCACTTAATATGTAAATTTGAGAATGTATACCATTAATCATCAATGAATTCTTGATTTACAAACGTTCATATTTATAAACAATCTACTACTTAAGCTACTAACACTAACCAAATATTAACACCCTTATATATGACAACCAATATACATAATACAAAACTAAACTTAGTTATTAATATATATATATATATAATATAGATTATTATTCTCTTTTATACATAAACCTTTGATCTATATATTTTTGTAGTACAACATATAATCTTCAATCTATATTTTTGTTAGTACAACATATAATGCTCAATCAGTTTAGTATAATTTGTTTAGTATAATTTGTAGTATGTAGAATGGAGGAGTCATGGTGTAGCACATACTAAATGAACCTATATTAATAAATCTAGAAAAATATTTAGCACATACTAAATGAACCTATATTAATAAATCTAGAAAAATATTTAGCCGCTTATCTGTTAGCACTCAATTTTTGTTGATCATCATAGATTTTTTCTCTTTATTATGCATAGGCTCGACCTTCGAATTATTCTATTTTGAAAAATTGGAATGTGGTTTCTAATTTTCAAATAGTTATTAGTTTTTATGATACTTTTGCAAGTGCCCATTTTTTTATTTATATCATACTATTTCAAAATTTACATCAATGAACAAAAAGCATCATGTTAGAGGACAATAATGGTACTCTAGTACTCCTGAGTATCTACAAAATGGTATGATATTGTCCGCTTTGGCCATAACACGTAATTTATTGTTATATATTAATAATATGGTTGTGTGGATGTGTTTCTTGGAATTGTATGTGCTCTGCATTGTTTGTCTCCTTTTCCACATATGTTCAAAAAGGTACAATAGATATATTCAAGAAACAAAAAACTTTTCTCATCGAAAACTTAATTAACTTCTAGTTTTTTTAGATGAAAGATTGATTGAACATTAGCCTTCTATGTTAGGAGTTTCTTGACTTGGTTAGATTGTTAGCAACATTTATCTATTGTTCAACAAACTCTAACGGTTGGAACAACACATAATTTATTAACTAATAACCTTTCTAAATTTATAAAAAAAAAATGGTTTTCTAAGTTACAACAAACTTTAAAAATATTTGAATGGTGTATGTATAAGGAATGATATAATCATTCTCCCAACACAATTGAAAAAGAGGATATCAATCGACAACAAAAAAAAAGATTAAAAAAATGGGAAGAACTTTGCAAGTTATTTTTCTTTCTAGCTCTAGTCTTTGTGTCTCCATCTCTTTCAGCTGTTTCTCTTCCTCTTTCAACACGAGGAAGGTGGATCATTGATTCGAAAACGGGGCGTCGAGTGAAGCTTGTATGCGTGAATTGGCCTTCTCACACATAGAGCATGCTAGCAGAAGGCCTCAACCATAGGCCATTGAAAGAACTAGCAGATGAAGCAATCAAGTTGAGGTTTAATTGCGTGCGTCTCACATATGCAACCCACATGTTCACTCGCTACGCAAATAGGACGATTGAAGAGAACTTTGTCCTGTTTGATTTATAACAATCAAAATCTGGATTGGCTCAATGTAACCCGTTTGTGTTGAACAAGACCATTGTTGAAGCCTATGAAGCAGTTATTGACATGCTTGGGGCAAGTGGTTTAATGGTGATCGCTGACAACCACATTAGCCAACCGAGATGGTGTTGCTCTTTTGATGACGGAAATGGTTTCTTTGGAAATCGTAATTTTGATCCCCAATAGTGCTTACAAGGTCTTCGCTTAGTTGCTCAACGATTTGTAAACAAATCAACGGTATGTAACATTAAAGATTTTCTTAAATTCTCGAAAGTAAACCCAAGAATTTTGAAGACTAGAAATTATAATATTTCGATCAACAAAAATAATATTTTTTGTACCATTTAGGTTGTAGCCATGAGCTTACGAAACGAGATACGAGGAACAATGGAAAATTCGAATGATTAGAACAATTATGTTACGTAAGGAGTAACAACAATCCATAGTATAAATCCAGTAGTTTTGGTGATTGTTTGAGGTCTAAATTATGACAACGATCTTCGTTGTTTAAAGGAGAAGCCCTCGGCCGTAAAGACCTTAGACAACAAGTTGGTTTTCGAAGTGCGCTTGTATTCCTTTAGTGGAGATTCTGAGAGTAAATTTGTACGGCAACCACTGGACAGTATATGTGCAAATATCATGAATGGCTTTGTTTGGGGGAAAGAATACCCTGGACACGTGGAGGACAGCCATTGGTGCCCCAAGGTGACCATGAGTCATGCCCCAGCTCGGACCGCCGAGATCACCACCATTAGCGTTGACAGATACTAAGTATGAGGGCCGAGGTGAACCTGGCCGAGGTCCGACCAACCGGGAAGCTCGGTGGGGGCCGATGTGAGCTACTGTCAGCGGYGTGATTATCGGGTGTAACCGTCGGTCCCGAGATTACCGGGTGTAA
>NW_019104578.1:411011-428354 GCF_001995035.1 Momordica charantia
ACAGCCATTGGTGCCCCAAGGTGACCATGAGTCATGCCCCAGCTCGGACCGCCGAGATCACCACCATTAGCGTTGACAGATACTAAGTATGAGGGCCGAGGTGAACCTGGCCGAGGTCCGACCTACTGGGAAGCTCGGTGGGGGCCGATGTGAGCTACTGTCAGCGGCGTGATTATCGGGTGTAACCGTCGGTCCCGAGATTACCGGGTGTAACCGTCGCGAGATTAGCGGGACTACCACCCATAAGTAGAGGACTTCACTCCACGATCAGGTACGATGATTTCTGACCTCGAACTAAACTGGGAATCCGACCTATACTGACTTGATCGTCGGAGTGCTCACCTTTTTGCAGGTCCGCCCAAGTATTCAGATCGGTCCGGAGGCCGAGTTCGAGCTGCAATCTGAAATACACTGTTGTGCATATCCTTGCATAAACAAACTGTAGTTTAAAATTTGTAACGATCTAATCTTTATATGGTGAAACATTTTATTAATTTCTTATACATTTAGATCAATAAACCAATGAGGGACGAAATATGTTTATAAATTACAAAGACTAAATTGTTATATGATAAAAACCGACACTTAATTTTAATAAAAAAAATCACAGTAGAGACTAAATTGTTACAAATTTTAAACTATATCACTAAATTGTTACATATTAAAGTTCAGGGGTTAGATTGTTACCAATTTAAAAATACAGGAACAAAATCATTACAAATTAAAGTTCATTGACCAAATCGCTACTTTAACAAAATTACAGAAACTAAATGTGTTTTTTATCCATTACTTTAAACTCAGCCTAAACCTAGCTGATTCTAACCTATCTCAACTGGTTAAAACACTATAACTTCGACTAAAAGATTTGATAATTGAATTCTCACCCTACATATTGTTGAACTAAAAAATAATTATTTTAAAACTTAATAAATATGAATAGTGAAGTGGTAGTAATTTAAGAAAGTTAGTGTACTTATTAACCCTCTAAAAGACCATAAACTCACAAAGTGTAAAGACGAAATTTATAATTTAACATATTTATGAGAAAATCATATAGATAATGATGAGAGAGAGCTTTTGAAGGTAGTTGAATATTTTCTTCTTTTTGTTTACTACTTGGGAAGAAGCCAAATTCATGATGTAAGTAAGGAGAAGAACACAAATTGCACGCGTAAAGAAAGATGTTAATGATTTTGACGTTTTCCGATTGTGGGAACAAACAGAAAAGAAAAGGGATGGAGATCCATATTTTGATATGTGATTTTTTTTTTCTTTTTTCTTCTCTTTTTCACACCAATGGGTTTTGAAGAGTGCACAACTTATTTTTATATTTGTTTCACCTTTTTTTTTTTTTATATTTCAAGAGTTTCGTCTCGGCCTCTAAACTCTACGTGAAAGTTAAGATCAAATTTGTGTCACCTAAAGAAAATTTGGAATTTTTTATGAAAATTTGAAGACCAAAAGAGAGCAAAGTATATTGAAAAAACCATTGACTTAAGTTTTATTAGGCGCCACGGCATTCAATTCATTTAGTCATCGATTGCAGCCAATTTTCAAACTTAGACTGCTGGTTCAAAATTTGTTAAAAGAATGTACCATGAGGAGAAAAGGGAGTATAAGATAGAGAATGTTGGAAGGGATAAGTAAATACAAGGCAAATGGTTACGTTGGAAGGACTCGGACCGTTGGACCACCAAGGTGAGTTGTAGCTTAAACAAGTGAGACAAAAAGGTCACTCGACATAACTGAGTTGTAGCCAGTAATATCAAAGTCATATGAGGGAATCACAAGTCAATCAAGTGCAAAAAAAGGCTAGGAGGCCTCGATGGGGTGTAGCTCAACCTCGTGAGACTAGAAGCCAATCAACCCAAGTGAATCGTAACCTTTCGAAACACCCGAAAGAGCACGAAACTCTAAACCTAGTCATAGTGCTTTGATGCTAGAAGTAATGGCTGGGGACGGGACCGAGGCTTGGGACAGGACAATCTAATCATCGAAACAAATCGATTCTCGGGCTTCTTTTAGATGTTTGACAAGAAAAATTCACTCAAGTCTAACATAGGATCTCTTATTTCTAACACTCAATTGTTAGCTACAACAAAACCAACCAAAACCAATATAAACAATCATACATCATTCAACCAGATGAAGTTCTGTTCCAGCGTATAAGCATTACATTGAAAAATGAAGATAAATTACAAACTCTAACTATGTGCAAAATTCTATCAAGTCAACATAATCATCATACTGCTCCATTCAACTAGATGAAATATCGTTCAGAGATAAATTACAAACTATTACTAAAGTGTACAAAATCCATTAAGTTAAGTCGTCAGAGCTTAAGGGGTATACAAGGATGCAAGATTTCCTCGTAGCGCCTTAATGGGATGCACCACTTTCTGAAAGATTTTGTTAGCACAACACGGCTCAAGTAGCACTAGTATTACATACCTCTATTGCCTAGACATGGGTGCCATCGGCATGGATGATGACTGATTATAGAAATTACCATCTGAAGCCTGAAAATTCTGGTAAGAATTTGTTGGTATCGTAAAAGGAGACATCCCGGTCACTGGGGTACCTACATTTGGATAGCCCGGCATCGCTAATGGTTGCAGTGGTTGTGTCAGACTGTAACTGTAAGGTACGCTACTTACTGATCCTGCATTCTGTGTGAACTGGGGCAGAGGGAACTGCACTACAGGAGGTAATGGAGGCATGGGCGGTGGAGATGATGATGGGGGAGGTGGAGGGTCAGTCGGAGTGTATTGTTGACTGGTGGACGAGGCATTATGTTGGAGGGACTCAGGGTGTGGGAAGGAAGAAACCGGAGGTCGCTGAGGATTCGGAGGCAATGTATAGGGTGGCTGGTCATTTTCAAGTTTGGGCCTCTTCTCAGAGGGATAATCACTGGATGACTCTTTAATTGGATTTCCAATCACACCCTCTGATGCGAGGGAAGAGAGGACATAAGAGAGCATCTGAACCGAGGACGTTGATGCCGTTAGCTTCGCTGCCACTGCAGCAGCAGCAGACTTGCGAGGATCTTCCTCATTAGGTCCAGGTTTTGCAGGAAAAGGTAAGGAGGCTGCATACATAACTGGTGCTGATTGTTCTCTCTCCCTTGGTACAAGGCTATGTGGCGCTATTGAGGTCTGAGCATCTTTTGAGGCTTCCTCAGCCATGGGTTGCACATTTTCACCATTTAAGAACTGACGGCTGAGATTCTGAGTTTGTTCCGACTGGGAATGGGAAGCCTGTCAAAATGCATACAAGTAAGAAGAGACCACGAAGTATTGTTTGAAACATGTCTGACAGAATTCTATCAACCAGCCGATGCCACTAATTCTTTAGGTTTCAGCTGGTAACAGAGATGTTGGCCTACCAACAAAATAAGAGAAATTGAAAGCCAAACTAAAAAGGATAATCAGAGGGGCTTTTTGTAACCCCCTTAGCATTTGGAAGGCTCTCCTGCCCTTTTGTACGCATTTCATTATTTCAATGAATTTTTGTTTTATTTATCGAATGAAACCGAGCTTTCATTAAGAAAAATGAAAGCATACAAAATCACACCAACTGGCGAACAAAAAGAACAAAAGCTGGCATACAAAAACAACAGCCAAAAAAAGGAGCCTAAACTAGCCTAACCAAATAAGAAAGGGCTTCATCCAATAAATGAGACCAAGCAAATAATCACAAAAGTCCCTCGAAACCGAGTCCAACAACAAAGCATTAAATCTAAACAAATGCCAGAGTTCCTCCAAGACCTCTCCCCTCCCCTCTCCAAAGATTCTATTATTCCTTTCGATCAAAATGCATTATAACACCGCAAAAAAAAACCAACCCTCCAAAGGACGGGGGGAGGGGGTGAATTTCATTACTTCGATGAAATTCAGTTCCTCTTTAACTTTGAACTTTTAAGTATTGGATATTTTATTTGGGTACGAAAACTCTGGTTTTCTCCCCTCCCTGTTTTGTTCTCTCTTCCCTATTTCTCTAATGTATCCTTCATCAAAAGGCTCGGGCTCTTTGTAAAATTAGTAAAGGCACCATGGCTAACCGAAAGAAAAAAAATTAGCAGGCTCTTCTGTAGGATCATCAGGGGAGAAAAGGATCATGAATGATGGATCTTCTGTTGAGTCCCAAGAAGAAATTACTTACTACACTATCTTCCAAAGTTTTTCTACTCTGATATATTTGGCTCACGGTTTTAAAGTCCATGAAGCCTGAGGTTGAAAAACTAGAAGCCTTTTATAAAACCTTTCTCATCTCTAATTAACGTAAATAAGAGGGAGAGAGAGGGTCTCCTGTCTTGAGCATCGACTAGCAAAAAAATTTCCTCTAGATTTTCCATTTATAGGAAAGTTTACTGTTGAGAGACAACCCCCTACCCATTGTGCCACTGCCATCTAAATATTTTCCTGAGATTTCCAAGGCCCCTTTGCCCCTTTGATGATGCCATACTGTATTGATATCAGACACATTATGTTTAAGTTTTTGAAATATTTACACTTTTAGCAGCTGAAACCGTAGCTTTCCTTTCAACCTCTATTGTTACTTCTTACTTCCTCTCTTCCCTACTTCTCTAATCTAAGCTTTATCATAATCTGAAATGACAAGGTTTTCAAGGATTATATTAATTTAAAACAAAATATGTAAACAATTAATATACATTAATCCAATAACAACCCTCGCAGATCAGTTTGACCGTTGTCAATAAAAATAGAGACCAAAAACAAGTATTGTAAATTTAAAATCTATAATTTTTTATAGGACCAACATCTTTTTTTTTTTTTTGGTAAGAAGGACCCACAACTTGTTAGAGGTTCAAAGAATTGAGCAAATTTGATGTAGTGTTCTATCAGAATGGTGGACCCCCACTTTTCTTTTTTGTTTTTATTCTTCTTCAAACTAAGCACAAAGCTTTTCATAAACTTTTTATAGTTGGTCCTCGGTCCATTAAACAGGGAATGCATCATTTAGCATAATCTTCATCAATTCTAAAGGTATTCAAAGGGGCTTTATATATAAACTAACGTGATCTTCTGGATGTAGATACAAGGAACCACACGGTACCATATGCCAACTCCCTCATATTCAATATGGTTCAAATGACAATGATCCCAAAAGCCTATACCATGGGATTGAATTCCCTGTCACTAAAATTTCTTGAAACTTACTTCTCATACATTTAGTCGTAAACTTTACACAGGTTTGGCTAAGTATGAACTTTTAAATGAAAAATAATGCCTAGGCATGAATTTCAACTTGAGACTAAAAAGGTTAGCATCATGTTAAAATAGAACCAATCCCACCAAACAAACAAAGTTTTCATATAAGGATTAATTAAATCCTTGAATGTAACCCAAGTAAGTAGAAAAATAAAGAAGAATCAATGACTTCATACCGCAAGACAATGTGAGACAGAAATGCAAACCTGAAGTTGGTTTCGGACTTCATCCAATTTGAATTCCTGAAAATAAGAGAGTTGAGAAAAGGCTATCAGATTTACTTCGAACAACCAACCATCATATTACTTATTTTCCAAAGAGATGCCAAATACCTGTTCTTGAAGAGCCTCTCTCAGATGAGACACGAGATTTGCCCTTGATGATTCAATTGCTGTTAATTGTTCGATGCAGCCCCTCAAAATGGTATGATGTCTCTGCAGATCCTCTGACACTGAAGATCCATGGTATTGCCCTGTGCAGTTAAAATAAGAAGAACAGCACACAAGCAATCTTAAAGTTCAGCCAGTAATAATCATGAAACAAAAGAGTAAACGTTTCATGGGTCCCATAACAAGATAATTCCGTTAAGGTAAAAAGACACAAAAGACCTTTTTCCAACAATTCACAAGTGCTTAGTTTCTCCAAAACCAAAAGTTCAAAGAAAAGCCCTTTTTCTGGGGCTCACCAGATGAAGGTGGGGGGAACGAAAGAACACGTCGCACAAATTGTTAATTGGTTCCCAAAATTCAGTACGAATTTCCCCACACAAATAAGGAAAAAATCTAAAAGTTCTACAACACAACAGGAGAGAACTCATACAATACAGGATATGTGCAAAAATAATTGCAAGCCCATCAACAAGTATAAGCTACAGGTACCTGAATTAACATCAGCACCAATTTCTTTGTCCAGTTTCTCAAGATAGCTAATAGAATTCCTGCATTTGCTCAATACTACATCTTCATCAATCTCAGTTCCATAAACAACTTGGTAACCAGCAACTATTTTATCCAATGATGTGCTGGTAGATTGTTTCTGTTCAAAAGAATAATGAAAATAGGTGGTTTAATGGCAAGACTATTATTGAACATAACTTGGTAGTCAAGATGGAAGAGCAATATTTTACCAGTTTAACGCTGAATTGCTTCCCATTCCGATTACCAGTTTCCACGTGCTTTCCCATTATCTCTTCCTTAAGACTTTGCCCACGAGATCCAAAAACTTTCCTCTCTTCCCAAATTCCAATCTATGAGTAAAATTAAGACAGGCCTAAATGAAAACACATATGATAACAGACAGTAACAATAGAAATTCTCGTTGAACTCAAAAAATAATTAACAAATAAAAATTCTCTTCCACTTCAACATATCAACCATCATTAAACACAAAAGAATGACGAGGCAAATTATCAAATTAAGTCACTTATACCTTTTTTTTTTTTGATAAGAAACAATTTCATTGATGATTGAAATTACAAAAAAGTGGAGGATCCACATGAACCAATGGAGTTACAGAAAGCTTCTCTAATTGGTTATAAGAGAGTTCAATATCCATATTCCATTGTACCAAGATTTCTGCTACACAATGGAGTTCAATTAGTATATGAATTAGAGAATTTTGTAACTATGTGGGATGGCAGGAGTTTGTTAATTTTGTTGGAGGGAACTTTTAATGGCCCGTGGATATAGACAAGGGAAGAAGGCAGTAAACTTGAGGCAGACTATTTTGTTGAGGTTGGCTCAAGGGGAGGGTTCTAGGTTGCTCGAGGTACCTACTTACTGTCATTATACTTTCTATTTAACTCAAAGTTGGGTTCCGAACAAATTAGTGTCAGAAACATCAACCATAGCCACAGACGAAAGCTCAATAAAAAAAATGGCAGTAGAAACATTGATGGTGTAATCAATCACCCGAGGGGGAAGACTATATTTATACTTTTTTTATATGATATACTTATATTTATACTTATATTTTCTTGTTTGTGTACCATCCAACAAACTTTGATGAATTGAAAATTTGTTTATAAAACTTCCTAAGTTTTAACTTCTTCTTTAAGCACATATGTTATTGAATTAAGTATAGGAATTCATTATGTAGCAAGCAACCCATTAAAGCAAATATTACACACGCATGCATCATATAATGACAGTTTATACATATAAAATAATAGTGGATGTTCGCGCCAGCTTAAGGTCATATTAATTCTACAAGCAAACTACCTAACCCTACAACAAGTGTCGAAATTTGTATGTTTATACTGATTTTTGCATGCCAAGAACTTAGCATAGTTTTGTCTAAGGGGCAGAAGATAAAAGATGGAAAGCCTATAAATTTAAAATTAGAGCATCTAAAAAACAGTGTTAACATAAGATTCGCATGCAATGTTTTTTTTTTCTTTTTTTATACATAGGAAATACATATATTAGAAGAGTCTTGAATGCCAAGTATCCAATTAGATTTAAGTCTTGGGACAGAAACATACAAGACGTCGGTGCAAGAAAATTTATGCAAATGAGTAAAATAAATTAATAATGGATAAGGAAGCAAAGTCAGCATTGATGTACCAGTCGTAGGGCCGCATTTCGTCCAAAATCATCCCCATTCTCAATTACATCACGAAGTGCATCTGGAAGGACTTTCCAAAACTCACCAACAAACTCTGAGCCTTTTCGCCTACTGTTTTGCAAAATGTCATTTGCAAGATATAGATAGGCTAATCTTTGTTCACGTGGAGCACAATGAAACTGCTTATCCCATGTTTCTACAACTTGCTTGGCTTTGTTCATGTGAAATATACACCAATGGGATAAAGCTTAATAACATTAAGGATGGAACTAAGAAACCAAATAGACAAGTAATTATAAGGCACACACCTAGGAATTAGGCACTTCAAATGCACTTTTAGTGCCTCACCTAGTGGCTAGTACCAACAACCTTATACTTTTTCTCATCATCTCTCATATTCATAAACAGTCTTCTCTAATTTACCCTATTTACCCCTTATATTTTGACAGGTGATAAACATCGTTTAGCTTTGCCTCATCCATTCATTTTTTGCACCAACCTCAGATAGTAAGTAGAAGATTTTATGCTTTGCAACATCCATCCACTTAAAAGAGTTGTTTTATGAGAATATAATTCAAGAGACACTTGTGTGTGTGGAATATACATGTATATAATGATATAGAAGCATACCATAAATGGACTACTGGGTGGTCCCAGTACCACAGGTCCACAGTACCATACCATATAATATACATACACAGACATAAAAAATAAGGAACCCAAGAGAAAATAAACTACAATAAATCCTAAACGACACGCTGAGAACATACTATCCATAACCGATCCTGTAAAAGAAAATGTAAAGAACATTGCCAGGACAGCTAGAGAAAGACAGTAATATGAAGAGAAGTAAAACTTCTTCCAAAACATAAGACTAAATATAGTTATCCTGACTATATAACTAATGGAAGTTAATCTATTTCAAAATGGGACAGTGACAAGTTATTCATTACGGATTCATTGGATAATCACAATGAAAATTAACCAAATAGTTATGCCAAGGAAACAGTGGGGAAAGAAAACAGACAGAAACCCCTATCAGACCCAAATATAATATCCAAGAAATATTTCATATAACAGAATCTTGGTCAACAAAACAAGTGAAAAAAAAAAGAGCAACCAATGTCCAAAAAGTGAGATATAAGGAAAAAGAAAAGTAATTTTGCCAAAAGAATGGAATGATAATAATACATATCTTGGGATTAAAACAGAATACAAATATCAAAGAGGATACTCTCTATGCTCGCCTGTGAGTTATTAAGCCTGGCTAGCTTGTCCACCAAAATGTGTGCATTGAATGTACCACCCATTGAATTTGATAACTGTGTTCCAGAAATAAAGTAGAAAAATGCAGACCAATCTGTGTAGGGAGAAAATGTTTGAAGAAAAGGGAACAAATGAAATACATAATAACGCAGTTATCTATAACATTATTTGAACATAAAACATCACCTAAAATGATATTGACTGATATGCAACTGGTAAACTTGGTGCAATTAAGATTTTGAGGGCACGGCTCAGAGATTTTCAGTGCAACTTCTAATCTTAATTGTTAAAATGGAGTTATTGATATAAATATGGGCTGTTCATAACAAGATTCGATGAATTCTTAGTGCCGCCTTTTCCTTAGAACAAAATGGTTTATTAACTCCTAAAGAAGATGTTCAAGAAAGGGGATGGAACATAAAATCTATTTGATGCAACTTATAATTTTAATTACTAAAAACGGAGTTGTTGATGCAAGTAAGATAAATTTCTGGATTCTTTGTAACAAGAACCCATATGCACGGTGCCTCCTTTTTGCAAAAATAAAAAGTGCATTAATTTAAAAATAAGATGCAGAAGAAAGTGGGGGGAAGATTAGAGATATTTGGGTTTCTAAGCTTTGGCTTTCAAAAGCATATCTTATTCAAGCTCAGAGTTAAATTCAATGACTCACTCAACTAAGAAGGGTAAAATAATGAGTTTTTCTCCAAATTTAAACAGGTCAGAATGTGGTTCTCGTCAGAAAGAATAAGCATTCTCCTATACAATTTAGCAAATTAGAGACTAATAATCTAGCCGCAAGTCAAGATCTACGTTATGAGATTGAGAGGGGGAAAAAAAACAAAAACAAAAAAAGATACAACCAAGTTACATAAGTAAACGAAGTATGTAGAAAGTAGATAGCTAAAAAGCTAGTAGAAAAACTAAAAAATACTGGGAGAGCAACAAAGTAAGGACGATCACAGGCGAATAAATTCAATTCCCCGGTTAGAACTATGATTCCAGAGCCGCACAGAATAAAGAACGGAGAAGAAGAAACAGAGGGTACCTGCAAAAGGGAATGTGGGTGAAAGAGAAGGCAACTAGAAGCGGGCGAAATTAGGCCGTTGGAGGGCTTCCTCCATGGAAGAGTGGGGGGCAATTACAATTTACAGGGTCCGGAAAAGGGTTTCGCAAAAACAGAGAGCGAAGGGCGAATAGAGGGAGATGGCGGAAGAGTGTGAGAGTATGGAGAAGACCCAAATAGAGAAGAAGGGAGCGGAAAAGGAAAACCCAGGAAGCAGGGATTTTGGTCGAGGCCCGAGGGGGTCGCGTCGCAAGATAAGAATTGAATAGCGGTGTGCTTGGAATTAGAAGAATATTTTGTGTCGCTGCGGTTTCCCTGTGTTGGGCCGCACCACTCACCAGCAGCTGGCTGTGGCTGTGGAACTGCAACTCAATTGGCTTCGCGATTGCAATCGCGCGAGCTCTGGATTTGGCGCCGCTAATTGGCCGCGCCAGCTTCCCTCTCGCGCCTCCTTTATAATCACCCTCTGAATTTTCTACAATTCCGGATTTTTTATTTTCCTCTCTATTAGTCCTCAATTTTTAAAAAATTAAAATTGTACTTTGGTCCTTCCAGCTTTTAGTTACTTTAATTTTTTTTTTTTGAGACACGTTACTTTAATTTATTTTAGTATATATAGTTTGACATTTTAAATGGTATAAAAAATTATTTTAGCTAATTAAAAGTACTTTTCAAAAAACAACCTCAAATGTGATTTTGAAAATTCTAACTACATTTTACAAAGTGTTTATAGAATAAGTATTTAATTAATGCTTCTTCAAATGCCTAAAATTATTTAAGAGGAAAAAAAAATATTACCAACACCATTATAAAAGGTTAAACTCTATATTACCCCCAGTGAGTTAAGTTTAAGATGATTTTTGATAAAAGTATGTTTAGAGAGATAGGTTTAAGTAAGGCATTTTGGCATTTAGTTTATAAGTCCTTTGAAAAATGTTCACTTTTTAAGTGTGATTTCTCTTTTTTCTTCTTATCTTTTAAAGTACTTTTACGTGTTTAAAATTTCTAAAGTCACATTTTAAAATGGTTACATCATACTTAAACGAGGAGAAAGAGATACAGAGAAAAAATATATGAAAAAAAAATACTTATTACACTAAATAGCATAAAATAAATATGTATTTATAAAAATATTTTTATTTTATTTTTTGTAAAAAAAAACACAAATGTAAATTTTGGTTGGTCTCACTTAATCGTATAAGTTTGTCATTTATGTCATTTTTGTAAAATTTTAAACCTAATGCTATATATATAAGTTCATATTTTCTTTTGTGTGTGTGTTTTTTTTTAATTCCTTTAAAAAAAGAACTTACCTACAATAAAAGGGAGGGGATATAACATAGAGCCTTATATATTAAGCCTATTATTTATAAACGATAGCTCTAGCCATTTTTTTCTCGATACAATGTGAGGGTTGAGATTTAAACATTTGGCCTTTAAAATATATGCATAATGCTTTAATCAATTGAGTTATATTTAAATTAGTAATATGAATTGAAAGAAAGACAATAGTAAGATCTCACGTGCTTGCAGTCACACTTCTGTCGATCAATACTATTTAAATTTAATTTTTGATGTCAATAATAAATTGACTCAATGATAGGATCATGATGTCAAGAATAAATTGACTCAATGATAGGATCATATGATTACCTCAAGCCAGACCTTCGACAGCCCTGTGGGCACGCCAGCGTCCAGCTTGCATGCGTCTGTGCCCTTCAATCCTGGCGCATGCCTCCTGCTTGCACACTCAAACGCTTGCTCGTCTACTGCCTCAACAGCGCGAGCCGTCCATCCCTCATGCCGCACAACCCTACCGCGCACGCCACACGCCTTTGTTGCGCAAGCCACACGCCACACACAACCCGCGTGCACCTGCCCTGCCACATTACCCCAGTGCCCGCACGTCCCATGCCAGCCACAAATCCCCACGTGCCTGCCTCCACTCACGTGCCGCCCCCCTTTGGCGCCAAAATGCTTAGCTTGGCGCCCACTCCCCCTCCTTTAAGGAAAAGATTTCCTTTTTATTTTACTTAGATTATTTTGTTTTTAATTAAATTAGATTTTAGGACAATATTTTGTTTTATTTTATTTACTTTAGATTTTAGGTTTATTTTTATTTTACAAATATTTTGTAAAGGCAGTTGGTCTTAGCCTATGAATAGGGCGTGTACCCCAAATCTTGGATTTCGATATTGAATAAAATTGAGAGAGTTTTCTACACCTCAAATAGCATTTTCTTTTGTGATTTACCCTCCGAGCATACTTGTTTGAATTCATCTAACATTTCTCTTTCAGGTTGAACCAACTACACGATTGGATTCAAGTGGTTAGAGACTCAAGAAGTTCATACACTTTAGTTGTCGTGTATCACCCGGCTTCTTTCCCTATCGCCTCAATTTTTGCAAATCTTCCCCTCTAAATTACGTGCATTGAATATTATAGGCGACTAAGAAGTAAAGGAGAAGGGACGTGCATTGAGTTCCTCAAATGGATGGTTTTTGAATTATCCCTTGTAACTCAATTTTGACTCATATTAATTATTATTTTAGTTCCTCAATGGATGGTTTTTAAATCATCTGTTATATTTGAAAGCCTTTATATTTCCCTGTGTACATGTTTAGAAGAATTACATTAACACATCACTGTTTTTTGGTTAAACAATGGACTATGGAATAATACATTTTTTAAGATGTTGAACTCAAAAAGAAAAAACATTTTGGAATTACATTTTTCGAGTGAAATTTGGTTATATTTTTCTTAAAACATACATTACTTTTATTCTTGTTTTTCCTTCCTAAAATGCAACCATTCAGTTATGACACGATAAAACCATCAAATTCAAATACTTATTCAAAGATGAATTTTGATGGATGAAAATCAACCTATAATTTAACTTGTAATTGACTTTTATAGCAGTTTTTTTCTTTTTCCTTTACTATACAACAAATTCGAATTCATGCAAAGCTCAAGTTGGTACTTTTAAAGAGTGATTGCGTTGATTTATACACCTCGTTTCGTCACGAATATTTGTATAAGTCTACCTTTGAAATTGTTTTTATGGGTCATCGGGCTATTCTTAAGATCTCAATTTATTTCTTTTAGGTCACGTGAAAGTTCCTTTGCTAGTACACCATCGAGTATGGAAGTTTTTTTTCTTTTTTGGTAAAAAAGATATTTAAAGTAATGCATTATTTGGTTTTACAGTCTCAAATCGATTGTTTTTTGGTGTAAGTTTTATCAAGTGAAACTTTGTCCTTATATATTATATGAATGAATGTACGTTCGAATTGATAATGAGGTACAAGATTGCTCGCGTTGAGAAGTTGAGTATTTTCCATTTTCCATGTCTTGTGGCACTCATCACCGACACGGTAGTATTTTTTTCCATCTAGATTTTTTTTTTCCGCTAAAGATTTTGAGAGAGATAGAGAGGGAGATGATATAATCCACTAATAGATATGATAAGAAAGATTAACTACAAATTTGAATGGAGATATATTTATTTCGTCACTTACGTATGGATAGCATTATATCATAATCTACACATGAACGCAGCGATTGGATTACTCCAATTGAAGTATACAGTTAGAAATTAAAGGTGAGAACCAAATAACGCAATAGAAAGGAAACTGATAGATCGAAGAGAAGTTAACGACGATGGCGGAGAACACGTACAGCAGATCAGAGATTAATTCGGAAACGACGACCGATAATCAGCAGTCCACTAATCGGACGGTCTGGATTTAGTTGGATGGATTTTAATTTTGGTTAACAAGCAGGATCTGGAGCAGGACTTGGAGGAGTGATTGAGTTCATGGTTATAATTAGGGCTGGAATCACTACTCTTTGTTGCCTTCTGACGATCCTGCAGTTCTTCCTTCTGATCCGTCTTCTTCAAATTCTGCTTGCTCATTTTTCTCATAACGTACGCTTCAGCAACACAATAAACCATGGCGTGCGTACGTGTGTCGATCCGACCCACGAATTAAGCTGCTTTTAATTGCAGATCGGATTTGGTTGGGGAATCAGATCATCAGATATAGACTCAATTACAGTACTGGAAGAAATTTGGAATTGCTTGGACACCAAGAAAAGCCCAAAAATAAAGTATTCACGAGCACGTGCTCGTTGACAGTTGAGACTTGAGAGGCAAATACGAGTTTGTCTTCCGGCCGGCTGATTACTGGAATCTTCTATCCACTTGCTCCCCAAGCAACAACTAATTAAACCCACGCCTCCTACTAAGGTCTAATTAGTTAATTAATCTCGGATATTTTTTTTAATAATGTTTTAATTCAAACTTATTCCAAATATATAACAACCCAAAATTATTTTCAAGAATCATAAGACAACATATGTCTATAATGTAGATTTGAACCTAAAACCTCCGGATGAAAAAGCAAGCTTACCACCACTACATCGTAATTTTGAACAATTGAGGCATATGTTGTCTCTTGAGAAGACAACATGTCATAATTATAAAAAAAAATAAAAAAAACATACATGGTGCCAGTAAGGTATTATGCAACTCGAAAATTGTGAAGTGACGTAGGTCGTCTCTTCAAAGAGACCTATAATTTTTCAAACATTATTCTTGGAAATAGTTTGGAGATTGATATATATTTGGAATAAATTTAAATTAAACCATTATTAAAAAAAAACTCATGCATCCTTGTTGAATTCAAAAATATTTTACAGGTTAAATTAATAATTTGGCCGTGCTATCATTTTTTTTAGTTTCAATTTAGTCCAATATACTTTTAAAAGTTTTTAATTTTGCCTCATAGTTTAAGCTTAGTTCTAATTTAATTTGTCCATGTGATTTTAAAATTTTTAATTTGATTGTTATTGTTTTTGTTAAATTACTTTACCAATTATCCCCTAAATTTATTTTATAGGTACCAAATAACTCATTTTGTTTTTGGTTTTTGTTTTTTTTTTGTTTTTTAGAGTATAATCGCACGTAGGAGTGGACGATTCGAATTCATGACTTTTTGGTCGAGATATGTACTTTCATTTCAATCCTTCAATTTAGCCGAATAAAAATACATTACCTCATTAAACATAAAGTATGTAACATTGATAATGGTATGACAATTTGTAAGTTTTTGATCAAATTACTATAAAGATCCAATTTAAACTTCTAAAATTCTAAAGATAAAATAAAAACTAAATCCAATTATAGATATTAAATAAAAACATTTAAAACTATAGCAACTAATAAGAGTTGATGAACTATATGGTAAAGAAAATTATGAAGAAATAAGAGTAGTTATGGGGAGAGAACAATGTGTAGTAATAGACCGCTTTTTGTTTAGGCATATACGTCGCCGTTTAGGGGCACGTGGGGTACCCACATGAAAATCGGCAAAGAGCAAAGAGTTCCGTTCCTCAGTCACCGGCGAGAGGAAGGGAGAAGGAGACGGCAGTGAGCGGAGAGGTTGACCGCGGCCGACCGATAAGGATCACCGGAAGAGAAGAGAAGGTGAGAAGAAAAGAAAAAAAGGCAATTATTTTGAAAAAAGAAAGAAAGAAAAATATATATATATATATGTGTGTGTTTGGGGATGAAAATACCCTGGACACGTGGAAGACCCCTATTGGTACTCCAAGATGGCCCACGAGTCATGCCCAGCTCGGATAGCCGAGATGGCTGCCACCAACGCCGACGAAAGCTTAAGCATGAGGGCCGAGGTGAACCTGGCCCAGGTCTGACCTACCGGGGAGCTCGGTAGAGGCCGATGTGAGCAACTGTCCGCGGCGTGATTATCGGGCGTAACCGTCAGTCCCGAGATCACCGGGTGTAACCGATGGTCCCGAGATTACYGAGTGTAACCGTCGCGAGATTAGCGGGACCATCACCCATAAGTAGAGGACCTCACTCCCCGATCAGGTACGATGATTTCGGGCTTGGAACTAAACTTGGAATCCGACCTATACTGACTTGATCGTCGGAGTGCTCACCTTTTTGTGCAGGTCCGNGGGACTGGTCGGATTGAAACTGCACGAAGACAAAATCCGAGTTAGACCTGAATGACAGAAGAAAATTACGAAAAGTAAGAACTATTCCGTACCTAGGTTCCCAAACCTAGTGGGGACGTCAAAGAAGGAACGACCTGACTCGTCCTTYGCGAGCCATTCCCCGGAAGCGTAGAACCACTTCCTCACCCATCCCTTGATGGAGGTCGGCCCCTTAACTATGCCGCCTGCGCCTTTCCTTGGGCACATATAGAACCGACCAGGCTTCTTAGCTATCCTCTTCGCCTCGAAGCACGCGAGGAGCTGGTCTACGTCCAACAGCTTGGCCTCCTAACTATCCCGAGCTCGTAGCCAAAAGAGGATGGCCAAAGCGAAAATGACACCCCACCCATTGGGGGCCACTTGAGCCGGAGCCAACCCAGTCCGGAAAAGAAATTCTTGGACAAAAGGGTGAAAGGGAAGTCTGAGGCCGTACTCAAACATTTTGAAGTAGAGAGTGACCCATCCCTCTGGAGGATTGTCAGCTCTCTCCCCCTCCTCCGGAAGCCTGAGGAGGATGTTCTCAGGGATAGCGAACCCCCTACGAAGGGATCCGAGGTAGTGCTCAGGTATCCTTGAAGGGTATTCCAAGCCCTGACCTGAAGTGGAGGCGTCACTATCCTCCCCGTCATCGGAGATTCTAAAGTTTTCTATCTCCTCGAGCTCGGACTCTAACCTACGAGCTAACTCGGATCCTAGGTTGCTACTAATAGAGGACGACATGGYAATTACGTTCGAAAGAAAGAGGGRAGAGACCGACCTACCAAGGGTTSGAGCTGCCTTCAGATCGAACTCYAAGAATTCAAGGAACGTAAGGTATGAACTGAAGGATTGGGGGCATTTATAGCCCGTCGGAGGAATTTCCCCACCGTACACGTGTAATCAACGAGCGGCTAGGATCTTCTCTGAGATCCGAAGCGTCGGAATATTTGAATATTCTGACGATAAATCTTCCGCGACGGTTGTATTTTCCCACGAATAAGAAGTCGCCACGTGTCCAAAGCAAGTCGAATGAACTTCTCTGCCAGGTCGAGATCGGACCAGACAGAGAGGGGGCCAATGTTTGGGGATGAAAATACCCTGGACACGTGGAAGACCTCTATTGGTACTCCAAGATGGCCCACGAGTCATGCCCAGCTCGGATAGCCGAGATGGCTGCCACCAACGCCGACGAAAGCTTAAGCATGAGGGCCG
>NW_019104578.1:433191-479160 GCF_001995035.1 Momordica charantia
CTTGGAGAGCAAGAAAAAGAAGAAAAAGACAGACGAATATCGTAGTTTGTTGGTGGACGTATTCAGACTTGACGTGCGCTCTTAATTACAGAGGCGAAGCCGTCGAGTTGAACGTGGGCTTTTGGCTGTTATTGGAATCTTCCGTCTGCTTAATCACTTGGTCACCAAGCAAAAACTAAGCCAAACCAGGCCTCCTTCCCAAGGTTTCGTTACCGTTACAAATAAATAAGTAATCCAAATTTGGTTATGAATTAATATTGCATATTTCAGTAGCTCAAATGGTTAAGACACCTATCCCGACTTGGCGACCAAGCAAAATTCAATGTCTTTTTTTAGTACAATAGGTAACTATGCTCACTTTGACAAACAAAACTCATGGTTGATTATATCGTTGCCTTGCCTTTCGTGCATTTCGACTTCAAGATCTCCCCATATCCTTTTCATACTTTATATTTCATTTCTGTTGGTTGGGAAATCCTTTTGTACCCTAATTATGGTCCTTTATACTAGTTGGATTTAAACTTTTTTTTTCTTTAATTAAATAAGAAAAATAAATCAATCAAATGAGTGGAAGTTAACTATTGAATCGTTATAATAAAATTTCTTGTTAGATTATTGACCGTACGTCAATCTTGTATTTTGATAATGATAAAAACATTTTATATATTATTTACAATAACCATTTCATGTTTCTAATATTTTGTTAAACGCTTCCTTTGTCCCAAATCATTCAATATAGAAGGAATATTATTGAGTTTTCTTCAAAGTTAGGGAGATTTCTTATTTTTCGAAACTTGGCCCTTCACGCCAGTTTATCTAAATCTGCGCATTGTAATGCAACAAAACATGTAAGTTTTTTTTTTCCCCTTAAACAATGATTGCAATTCTACATCACCGTTAATTTGTGTAGTTCCAATGCAACCAAAAAAAAAAAAAGATAATTAAGAACAACATAATTTTGTAATTATTGTGACGAATATTTTCTCTGTAGAGGAAATATTTCTCACTTATTTAATTTAATTTCATTATACATAAAGATACTTTAGAGATTATTAATCATATTAAAGTTTGAAAGGTTTGAGGAACTCATTCAATATGATCTGATTCTGTTACCTATTTGAAGATATGTTTGTGAAGACTGGTAAGCCTATTGGAAGCTTCTAGAATGGTTTCTCTGTGGCCGAAGGAACTGACTCTTATGTACTCTTCGCCGGCGGGCCCGAATCCTCTCCCCGGAATCGTCACGATGTGCGTCTTCTCCAGAATCTCGGCAAACAGCTCCCAAGAGCTCGATCCTGGAAAATGCACCCACAGATACGGTGCGTTTTGTCCCCCGTACACCTCCATCCCCAGCCCTCGGAACGCCTCCACCAGAATCTTCGCGTTCTCCTTGTAGTGGTTCACCACTCTGCTCACTGCCTGAATTTTCAACCGTAAATCAGAGAAATCGGAGAAGAAACTGCCGCATACACGGCGGCGCCAACCGTCACATTGCGATAATTTAATTTACCTGGAAGCCTTCTGCAGAGAGGCAAGCTAGGCCGCCGGCCTGCACGATGTTGGAGGCGCCGTTGAAGCACGTGCAGACGATGCGATCGTAATCTTTTATGATCGGAAATCCGTTAGAATAGGAGAGCTCCTCCGGAACCACCGTCCAGCCGAGACGGACGCCGGTGAATCCGGCGAATTTGGAGAAGGATGAAACTTCAATCGCGACCTGCGGGAGGCGAATAGAGGAGGATCAAGCGTCAATTTGAAGGAAAGGAGAAGAAAAAAAAATTAGGGCGTAGAGATTAATTTAATTTGGGGAAATTGCCTGTTTGGCTCCGGGAATTTGGTAGATGGAGGTAGGGCTGCCGTCGGAGATGTAAGCGGCATAGGAGGAGTCGTAGACGATGAGGGAGCCATTGGCGGTGGCGAAGTCGACGAGACGACGGAGTTGGGAGGCGGAGGCGGCGGTTCCGGTAGGGTTGTTCGGAGAGCAGAAGAAGATGATATCGGTTCTGGGAGTGTTTGATAAATCGGGAAAAAAATCGTTCTCGGGAGCGCACTTCATGTACACGATTCTTTCGTATTTACCGTTTTGCCCTTGCAGCTCCCCCGCCCGTCCGAAGATCACGCTTGAATCAATGTATGCCTTTGCAAAGAAAAAATACAAATTGTAAAAAAATAAAAATAGAAAGACCAATAAAATAATATACTGATATATTTGGTTTTTTTTCTTTGTTTAAATCTTATTTTGAGCCAAAATTAAATATCTTTGTTGATGCACTTAAAATTTTTTTTTAGTACAATGTGTGGTGGTTGGATTCGAACTCACAACCTCCTAATTAGAGATATATGTTGATTATTGTTAAATTATGCTCGTTTTCACTTATAAATAATTATCTTACTTATAACCTAGTTTCGAATATATGTATTAATGTGGTTACATAACGTGTATTTGAGCTAGATAAAGTTAGGCAACTAAAATAGATATTTTAAGAAGTCTATAGAGAAAAATAGTTTTTTTTAGTTTAGATACTAAGAGTCTATAACAAATATTTTAAAATTTTTAAAGATAATTTAAAAATATATGAACTTGGTAGAATAAACTTTCAAAGTCAAACACCAAAAATAAATTTTTAATAAAACATTCTTATCTTTCCAAATAAAAATTAATTGACTTTAGTACATCTTTTAATTTGATTAAATAGATACGTCTCTTATTAAAATAAAAAGTCTACCCATATATCTAACGCAGTACTTATAACTCATTCAACTTAAAATAAATTGTTACATACAAAATAAACTCATTAAAAATAATAATATACAGACAACAAGTCATTCATGAAAAATACTATTGTTTAAATTCATAGGTTAGTCATATGCGTGCACGTGCTTTAATAAGTATGAACCATAAGTTTAAATATATTTTTATTGGTCAAATTAAAAGAATAGTCAGTGGAACTTACGGGGAAAGAAGGGTCCTGCACAGCCACCGTCACATTGGATCCCAGAAGCATCTAAAAAAAACATAAATATTTTTTATAAACAAAATATTTTATTTAATTTTGTGTGACTTTCGAACACTTGTTCACACATATATCTATTGGTTTTCTTTATGTTAAATTTATAGATACTAAAAAAAATATTTGAAAGTTTAAAATAAGTTGATTTTTTATCCTTTTTTCTGTACTGAGGAATAAATAAATACCTGAATGCGAGAGATGTCACACTGAGCTCCATCGGAAACAAAAACTTCTTCTCCCTTTATGCCCATGTTTTCGTAAAACTTTTCTGCAATTCTCTTTCTCAGTGCCTAAAGAAAATTTGAGGAGTTTAAAAGTTTGAAAAAAAATAAAACAAAAAACAAAACAATTTGTTACGTATCATGTTAAAAATAAATTGTGAAATTTACCTTGTTGCCCTGCTCGTCTCCATACCCACTGTAGCCTTCAACAGTTGATAAATCAATTGCTTTCTGCATTGAAAGTAGTGAAACGTCTTTTACTATATCTATTTTTTGTACAGATCTTTCCTAAGTTATTATTAGAAAAAATGAAAAGAAAAAAAAAACCTCTGGAGTTACTATATAGTATATACTCATATTCTTATTTGCTTTATTGATTTTGTTAATAAACTGTGTTCCTAATAATTGAAAAGTCAATGAGTATGTTACAAATTTACAAAATTCAATATATAATTGGAAAATATTATGACAAAAACGTTTTAACAATTTAGAAGTCAAAGTCAAAAAGGTTAGTGGGTAGGACGTAGAAGAATACGACAGAGGGCCTTCGTGTGTAATTTACCCAACTAAGAAAGGATATAAATGGAAAAAAAAAGGGTTCGTCCAATTTTTATTCGCCTTATTCATAATATCATGTGCATGTTGGCAGTCAACATGCAATTTATTTTATTCATTTATTTTGTAAAGTTGAAAATTGGATTTGAATATTCTATATTATGATATGATTTGACTTTAATTTGAAGTTATCAACTTCAAATTATAAATCTATACACTAAACATAAACGCTACATATATTTTCATATAAAATCTTAAGTTGATAGGTCATAATAAAATAAAGAATTTGAATACATAACCTCCCATAATATAATAACTTCAAAGTTTGAGACAGTAGATTACCATAAATTTAATCTTCTATTGGTACTTTTTTAGTACACAATCTCTACTCTACCTCCAATCTCATTCAAATATCCAAATTTTATATTAAAATTATGAGCATAAATCACACTTATCTTTTGTTGATATATGTTTAGTAGTTTAAAGATAACTGAGTTTTTGTACATGTGGATTAGATGATGATGAAGTGAGATCGAGTGCTAGCATTGTTAAGAATGTTTGAGGTGCTACATATTGATTTTCATCACCAATTATATTTAAAGAAAATAAAAAAGATTGCCAATAAAAACTTAACATTAGTAAGGTTAGTTTGGTTAGATAGAGAGTCATACCATTAAGCAACTAAATTATTATTATTATATATTTAAGAATTAAAAGATTATTACTTTAGTCATGGCGAATGCGATACAGTTTGGTACAGGTTCTGTAGTGTCGCCTATACCAAGTCTGATTATCTTTGCATCTGGATGCTTTTGAGAATGTTCGTATTCTCGCATGGATATCTGGTTCAAATTAAACATTGTATTTTTTAAATTTCATTACAAAAAAAGACACAAAAAAACAATAATAATAATAAAGTTATTTTTATTTGCTTATATTTATTTAAAAATAAATGTGTGTTTGTAATATTTGTTTTTTATTTTTGTTATTTTTAAAAATATTTTCCAAAACTATATAAATATTTTGAAAAAGAATTAAATCTCATGTTTGTTTTTAATTTATATCCTTCCAAAACTTCAACAAAATTGCCAAAGAAATAAATTAAATTTGAATATTCGTCTTCTTACATTAATTTTAAAAAATAATAAGAAAAATTAGAGTCAACAAATTTTTTAATTTAAAAAATGTATATATTTTTTTAATACAACGTGTATAAGTTGAATAACTCCAAATTTTGTATTGAAAATTTGTTGAACTAAACTTAAATCAATAATGTACTAAAAAAAATCGATAAAATAAATATATTTATAAGAGTTATTTTCAAAGGGAAAGAAAAATCAACAAGTGGTGTGGGTTAGACTTGGACCGTATCTATCGTATGTGTACCTCAGGGAACAGATACCCACTCTGCAGCTTTTCCATATTGACGCTGCGTCTGACTTTTGTGCAATGACCTACACGTGTCAACGTCACACTCATTTCTCAATCTCATCCATCAATTCCAAATTTTTCTCAGGAAAAAAAAAAAGAAAAGAAAAGAAAAAAGTGTCGCAATTCAAAATTCCCCCTTTTCTCACATTTAAAAAGTATATACTGAAAACGAGATTGATAATAATTCGAAATTTTTTCTTTAATGCATGTAACGATTATAAATATGATAAATATATTAGATTATTTGATAATTTGAATAATTGTGTGCTATCTTTTTTTTCAAGCACCAAAAATAATAATAACAATAATAATAAATGGTATGCTATCTCACCGATTTCTCTCTCTTCCACGGGCCTCAAACTGCGTTAAAATCAATCAAAACAATACAACAAATCAAAATTAGCTTTAATTCATATGTTTAAATTTAAAAAGACATTCGTAATACTCGTTTTTGCCGTTTGTTGCTAAACTTTTATATTTTAATATTTAATACAAGTCTTATGTCACACAAATTTTTTAAGTTTGTTACCAACAATAAATGACCATAACAAAAACCAAAATATATAAAATTTGAATAAATGTATAAACAAGTGCATTGAAACTCTAAAGATAATAGAAACTAAAACGAAAAATTATTCGGAACCGTCGCGACTAAAAAATGATGAACATGGTACCTTTCAACTTCAAGATTGGTTTTGGAAGCATGCACCATTTGCTTCAACATTCTGCCTTTGAATGCCAATTTTTCAGGAGCTATACAACTTATGTTCTTATACAATAAATATGCCCATCAAAGTGCGTGGGTCTCTATATATATATAGCAGAAGTTTAGAGAGGCCATTTTAAAAAATATAATTAAAATTAGAAAATTCTCCACTTTGAGAGAGAGAGAGAGAGAGAGAGTGAGGTGCACGCGCGGACGGGTAGGCGAACTTTAATTTTCCTTGTTTATTCCACAAAACGACCAAAAAGTGTTCACATTGAAGACTTTGTAATATTACTCAGAAATTTTGCAGTGGGTAATTTTCTTTTCCCTATGTGATAATTGTAATAGCATTTTCTCCTGTTTTTCTTACTTTTATTTTAAATTATAATAGATTTTATCTGACATACCAGTATTATATTTATTAATTGAACGGCGCCAATCACTAATTTACAAATTAACTATTGCAATTTTGTGCTTCGGTCTGGTCATTTCTTTTATTTAATGGTATATTTTGGAAAGATTAATGATGTTAATAATAATTAATATCATTTATCAAAAAAAAATAATAATATCAACTACTACTTGGTTTGTTATTTTATACTTTAATTTGGGTTTTTAAATAAAAGACTTGAGATAAATATTAAACAATATACTTTAAAAAATAGCAAAAGGTAAATTCTTGTCCAACTCTATCGACAATGAAACACATAAGAAATTATTCAGATAACCATCATGGACTTCGAATACATTTCCCCAAAATCCTTTTGATTTTGCTTGGCCCCTTTAGACTAACGAAGACTCATGATGATCAAAATAAATTCTCTATCTTCATCTATTAAACGAAAAAAAAAAACTATTTTTATCCATCGTAAAAATTATATACACATTGAGCTTTTTTTTTTCTTTTTACGAATAAACTATACAACATAATTTTGTCGTACCCGTGCATATGTGTTATATATTAATCTGTAAGTTATGTCTTGAAGATTAATGGTCGATCTTCATAGTTTTTATTTGGTATCCAAAAAGAGAGAAATATATTCCATCATCGTTTTATTTCATGTAGATGTAGCAGCCTCTCTTTTTGGACAAATTTCAAATCCAAAACAAATACAAATTTATATCTTTTATTCTCAGAGTACAAAAATCTTGACTTTTTATACTGTCAATCCCATTTGCCACATAAACAATTCAATAGTTTTAAATAAATTTTGTTTTTGTAGTTAAAAAGACTTCTCTAGTTGACATTGACATTGTGTTTAAATATTTATAATATATCAAACTATCTTAGATAATGAAGACTTTTTTCCACCATTATTGTAATACCGAGAAGAAAAATTGTATATCTAAGATTTAATGAGTAAATGCCATCACTATTTAATTTTATGTTTTCATTTTTTTAGAAATAATTCTGTTTTTAAATATTTTTTTTTGGTTTTTTTGTTTTAAATAATAAGTCATGAATCTATACAAAATTCGGGGGATTTATTTATTTATTTATAAACTTTGTAAAAAATATGACATCAAAGGCATAATAACAATAGTAAACAAAAAAAAAACTTCAAAATAGCTTTAAAAATATTTTATTTATTTTTCCATAATTATCAAATATGTTTTCTTTTGGTCAAATCGAACATAGCTCAAGTGGTTAAGACACCTATTTTAGATCATGAGTTCGAACACCACTCCTACAATGTTGTATTGTATAATTATTTTGAGATACAAGATATTATTTGAGTGAATAATAAGTACATGAGGCACAAAATATATAATCCAGAAATTGGACATATATATGTCATTTCAAAAGAAAAAAAAAAACTGTACATATGTATTTAAAAAAGCGATGAAAGAAATCGAGTCCGTAGTTTAAATTAAATTACATTGTTAGTTGTTACGAAACTAACAAGAAATTTAGCATCTCCCATTCAAATAATTGGATCCATAACAAACAAATAAAATATAATATAATAAATAATAAACAAATTAATTAAAACTATGTTTTTAGGTTACATTCGATGCACCTTGGAAAATCTGTAGACAATTTTGAGAAAAACATGAACGTAATTTTCACACATGAAGAAGAATAATTCAGAATATATAATAAAAATTGCAAAGGGGTCGTTTTCATTCTTTTTTTCTTTCTTTTTCTTTTTCCAATTAATAAATAAATTGTGATAAAAAAAGATTGTTGTAGTGCTACGCTAACGTTTTACATTGATTAGACAGGGGAATGTGAGAGATAGCATTCTCCACCAAAATGAACAATATTATATCATTGTAGAAATGTGTGGAGAGTTCATTATATTGAACAAATATAATAATTTTTTAGTGGTAGTTTAAATTTTAAAATTATAATAGATCATAGCTATGAATATCTTTATAGTTCGATTAACATGATAAATAGTGCGATTAGGAACCGCATATTTTTTGGTACATCATATTCATGTATTTGCGATTCATGTGACGGTATTGATACCCGTGAAAAATGTTATATTTTCTCATAGCTCGAGTTTGATACAGAATAAAGCAAATCTTGGTTTTCGTTTCCCTTGTGATGGACCCGGAAGAGGGGGTACATGTCAAGTATCCACTTGGGATCATGTCTTCTTAGGACTATTTTGGATGTACAATTCAATTTCGATAGTAATATTCAAGAAGTGGTAACTCATATTTCGGGAGGAAACTTTGCGCAGAGTTCCATTACTATTAATGGGTAGCTTCGCGATCTCTTATGGGCATAGACATCCCAGGTAATTCAGTCTTATGGATCTTCATTATCTACATATGACTTCTTTTTCCTAGGTACTCATTTTGTATGGACTTTTAGTTTAATGTTTCTATTCAACACTCGTGGTTACGTTATTGACAATAACTTATTGAATCCATTGTTTGAGCTCATAATAAATTAAAAATTGCTCCTTAAAATATTTGAACATTATCTAACGACATGCTATGTGAGTAACCCAGATAAAATAAGGTCCCCAATTTCGGCATGAGGCATTAGAGAATAATTGTTAGTTGCTTTCTCTCTCTATTTCCTCTGGGCAGGTTTGTAGAGAATCAAATGAGGTTGCAAGTAAACCCTTGGAATGAATGTTTTTTTTTTTTTTACTTTCTAATTTCCCTATCTTACTTAACTCCGGTGGTCGTTTTGGTAATTAAATTTAGCGTTTTTAAATAACTAATTGGCTCATGCATTTGATATGAATTAAATGTCATTTACTGATAATAAAAATTTATTCGTGTTTCATACGTGATCTTAGTTTCAGTTGGATTATGTTTGTTTTCTTTTCTTTTTATAATAATACTTGTATCAGATCAAGCTAAATATTTAATTTACACTATATAATTAATTATTTTCCTAACATCCTTTGCAGTTATATGAGTTTAATTTTTGTGTTCGTCAATTTGATAGTAGCTCAGATGATAAGACGTTTGTTACCGAACTAACATTACTACAGATTTGACTTTTGATATCTAACAAATGTCAACCATTGTATAATTAAAATGTTGAAATTTTTTTAAAAAAATTAATCTTTTATAAATAAAGAAACACAATTTTTCGTGATAGGACGTGTCTTTTGTAAAGGATACAACTTTATATGAAATAATATGTCCTTTATCAAAAGACATAACCTTATACGAACAGATGTGACTATTTGAATGGCCACAAATAGTCTATAAATTGTGGTTTTTTTTTTCCATTTTGTAAAACAAAAAACTGATTCCTCAAAATTATCTCTTCCTCCCTCTGTACGAGTACTTAAATACTGTGAATTCGTTGAGTCATGTGCGTGAGGTGCTGTATTCATAGGTTGATATATCTATCATATCCTGGAAGACAATTGTTCATGAAACCTTGAGCACCATAGAGGGAACAAAATTGTCTTAAAGAAACAACATTATGTTGGGTTCGGATTCGTTATTTTGTGTTTCTTTGAGTTTCCCTACATATTATCTCTAACATTAACTACTTTTTACCTAAACCACATGTGTTCATTAAAATATTAAAAAATATTAAGGAGGCTAATCATCATCATTATTATTTATAGATTAGTGAAGTTGGTCAATGTTTAAAGTCTATTAATTGTGATTTCCATGTAGTTGTGTGGGAATTTCTTGAATCTCGCTCTTTTGTGGAACAAAAATTCGTGAAAACATGCTTGTAAAGGTAAAAGTTGTTTTAGGATAATTTTGACATTTTCAACGTTTTCTAAGACTAGTTAGAAGGGTACAAATTCCTTTGACTTTTGTATTGCCTTAATTATGTAACATTGCATAAACCACATCAAATCTTAGTATCAATTACAATACAATATAAAAATTTACGACAATAACTAAAATACAATTTACAATTTTATAAAATGGTGGGATGAAAGTTAAATGTATCCATATTGAATTTGTAGATATAATAGAAAATTGTGAATATGACGAAAACATGATGTTGTTTATGGTGTCATGGTAAAAAAAGATTATATGATATTTTTACAAAAAAAAAAAAAAGATAAGATCAAATGAAATCTAATTCTCATATCAAATCAATTACTAAAACATTTATATGAAATTGAATTGTATTATACTATTGTATAGTGAAGTATTTATCTAATAGTGTAGTAATTCATTTTCACATGAAATATTGAGTTTGTGGATATAATTAAAGGTCGTGTATAATCATGAAAAAATTGATGTTTTTTATACTATAATGACAAAATAAGATTAAACGATACTTTTGTAAAAAGATGATTAAATAAAAATCTAAATCATATTTAATCAAAACATTGATATGAAATTGAATTATATTGTAGACGATGGTATAGTCAAGTATTTATCTAATGTTGAAGTCATTCATTTCCACATGGAACATTGAATTTGTGGATATAATAATTGAAGGTTGTGAATATATAATAAAAATCTGATGTTTTTTATGGTCTTCACTATCAAATAAGATTAATGAGAATTTTGTAGAAAGGTGATTAAATGAAACTCAAATCATATAAAATCAACTAATGAAAGATTGATATGAAAACTGGTCTATATTATATTATTGTTTAGTTAAGTATTTATTAGTTATTAATTTTTGATATGTAATATTGAATTTGTGGATATAATAGAAGGTTGTGAAGGTAATATAGGATGAAAATTTGATGTTTTTAACATTGTAATGGTAAAATAAGATTAAATGATACGCTTGTAAAAAATATCAGATTAAATGAAATCAAAATCCTATCAAATCAATTAATGAAAGATTGATATGAAATTGAATTGTATTACATTATATTGTACTGTTAAGAGGTAAAAACCTTCAGATGTCTATGAAAATAGTTTATTTTTTTTAATTGTTACTAACCGACAACTCGATCAGACTCTCTCTCCAATCAACCTGATAAATCAGTTTAAATTTAACTGTATTTTCTTATTCATTTTAATCCGTAAAAAAATAAAAAGAAAAAAAAGGAGAGACAGTTCAGAAGTTTAAATTCCACCATCCACAAGGTATAAAAAGAAAAACATAATATTTATTATAACGGTTAAAGTATTAGTATTTGTCTATTTGTCTAGTACAACAATCGAGAGTGGACTATTCGGACTCATGAAGTTTTGGTGAGAATAAAGTGAGTTATACCGAGTTTATATTAGTATTTAAATCTTGTTCTACACAATTTGGAGATAATTAGTATTAAATTTTAAGTTTTCATTATTGAACCTTCTTGTCTTAATTTCTTTCCAATGCTTATACAAAAGTTCAAAATAAATATTTCACATTTTTAAATAGAACCATCTTTATTTATCTTTGTAAATTCAACAAATGCGGTACATATTAGCTTGCTATATAATTTATAATACAATATAATAAATATGCTACACAAATGTTAAATAGACAAAATTAATGACTCAGATATGAAATTTAAAGTTATATGTATTAAATTTATTTTTAAATACACAGACATGTTAAACACTTTCAACATTAAAAATACAATTTAGAAGTAGTGAAATAAAAGGTGTAATTTTATCATTTAAAATGTCAAAATAAGTATAACTCGTAAGCAAAAATTTAAATTTTAATATTTCTTATTAATCGAATATAACTCAACTAACTAAAACATATATCTCCGACTAAACGGAAGATAGATTTGAATGTTCACGAGAGTAATTTTATAAAGAGACATAAAAATGGTCACCAATTTAAATGAAAACGTGATATTATTATATTATTATTATTATTTACAGTTTATTTATAATGAAATTATTAACTGCAACTCTGCAAATGAATGTACAGTGAAGCTAGGGCAGTCTTCTCTCCCTTCACTTCACGACGAAGACCTCAGCGACCGCTTGAAGCTGCCATTGCGACATTGGTGCATTGATTTTCTCTTCTTCTTCTTTCCTTTCGTTTTCTTTCTTTTTCCAATCATCAATTGGATTCCACAATCTCAACCATCCATTTTTTTTTCTCTTCATCTGCACTCCGTATCTGATTTTCGTGAGTTTCCTTCTCCTTCTCTTCGTAGATCTATTTAAATCATGATTGTTTTATTGTGATTTTCTCGATGTTTTTCCTAGTTTAGTTACATATGTTTCAATCGCTTGGATGTTGTTGTTACCCTGCTCTTGGATAGTGAATTTCTTTCTCGTTTTCGCCCCCATGGAAATCTGTGGAGGTTCAATGAAATATGCAATGATCCTTGCTATGATAATACAGCCAAGTAGTCACATGAATGCTGACTGCCGTCCCTCTCCATCATTGACTTGTCCTGATGTCTTGTATTTCTCTATCTGCATATTTTTCCACAAGAAGTAGCCGGCTAGACTGATCGGTTTGGCTTTCCTTCTGGATAAAGACCTATCTGAAGAATGAAATCCTTGATTTTGGAAGGAACTGTTAGGTGTGATTGAAGGAATGTATTAAAAGTGAACAAACGAAATATATATCTTTTTGTTATCAGCCCTGCAAACTACATATCCTTTTGGGTTTTGGTGTCAGTTATCATTCTGTAATCTGTTGCAGGCATAGAATTTCTTGGTGTAACAGAATCCTAAAGAAGGTGTATTTTCTTAAGAACTTAAATTTCCAAATGACCTTTGAAAGAGTGGCAGGGAAGGTCAATGCTCACATATTGAGTCACCCAAAGGACTTGATGGAGTTGGAGCCTATATAATGCCTAATGTTATAATTTGAATGGCAATCATTAAGCCCATGCGGTAACTCTATTGAACACAATTGTGTTACAATTTATTTACTTTTTTTTTTTTAAGTTTTGGAAATGATCAGATATGTGATAACCTGTTGAGCAAATTTTTATAAAGAAAATACAAATTGGAAACCGTTGTACTTGATAAAGACAAAAACGAAGGCCGAAGATTAACCTAATCAAACAGTTAGGGAATGGAGGAAGAGATAGTGTGTGTAAACAGTAAACTTGATGGATGCATGTTAGATAGGAAGAAAAGGAAAACCTAACACACGTGGCTGAACCCAAAGAATTGCAGAAAGATGAAGAAACAAAATCTACTAGCTCTAGATGTTGCAGTAGAGAAACGCATGCATTTTTTATAAATTCTAATTTCTTAGATACACTCTCTAATTGGAGTGCCTTGTATGGGACTTCCAGTAACTATTATTCTACTTGATTAATGTATATTGGGGGTGCTTCTTATGATCACCCATTTGGTAGCTTGGGAGATGTCTTTTCAACCCGCTCTAGGAATGTAACCTTGGGTTGTAACAAGGTGGTTGTGTTTCTTATACATGTTTATGTGTATATATGTATAATAATCTTCTATATAGCGATAGAACTTTGAGAAATTTAGTCCTTAAAGAGCCTTGGTTTCCTGCAGGGTATGTGACTGACTTTTATGCCTCAAGCTTGTAGTCGTGCTTCAAGAGTGAGCAAATTCTTTTACCAAAATAGCAAGATCTTTGATTTATCCTCTGTTGTAATTGGCAGTGGGCATCATTTTAGACTTTTCAGTGCTATGAAAGAAATTAAAGTCAAAGCTGGTTCTAAGTCAGATCCTCATCTGTCAAATGATGAAACAAATGCACAACAATCATCTTGTGCAAATCAGGGATGCTCATCAAACGTGCAGTGCACCCCTGAAATTGAAAAGAAGTATGTGCATCGTGTTTATGATGCCATTGCACCCCATTTTAGTTCCACTCGATTTGCGAAGTGGCCAAAAGTTGCAGCATTCTTATCCTCATTGCCTCTAGGCTCCCTCATCCTGGATGCTGGCTGTGGTAATGGAAAGTACTTGGGTTTTACTCCCAACTGCTTTTTTATAGGATGTGATATTAGTGCTCAACTTATCAAAATTTGTAAAGAAAGGGGGCATGATGTTCTGGTGGCTGATGCAGTAAATCTTCCTTACAGAACTGGTTTTGGCGATGCAGCAATCTCTATAGCTGTATTACATCATCTAAGTACTGAGAACAGGAGGAAGAAAGCAATTGAAGAATTAATACGTGTTGTTAAAAAAGGTGGCCTAGTTTTAATTACAGTGTGGGCTGTTGAACAGGAGGATAAATCTTTATTGACGAAATGGATGCCACTTACAGAGAAGTATGTTGAAGAGTGGGTTGGACCAGGTAGTCCCCGTGTTCGTAGTCCTTCATCATTGGCACTTGAAAGCATTCCTGAAATGAATGAAAATGGTTCAGGTATTCATCTAAGGGATTCCAAGGAGAATTTCACTGGAAGTATGCCAGAAAATAAATCTCTACCATCTCAAAGTGGAGACGAGTTGCCGAGTTGTATTGATGAAAACTTATCAAAGACTGCCCAGCAAGAATATTTTGTACCATGGCACTTACCTTATCATCGTGCAGAAGTCAGCGGCACGTCTGCCAGTGCCCTTGCCAGTGGTTTAGCAAAGAAAGATGATAAAAAGGCTGCTGTTGTGTATAACAGATACTATCATGTTTTCAGTGAAGGCGAGCTTGAAAGGTATTCCTCTCTCTCATATCTATTGTATGGTTTTCATTTTCTGGTCTCCTTTTGCTTATTGGGTACGAGTGAATCACTTGAATAGATCCGGTGCCCTCTTGCATGAGTTCTATAATCTATAATGTAACAAATATCTCTTTACAGATGTGACTGTGCTGTTCTAGATATGTTCCATCTCTCATTTCCTCCCTCTAATACTCAAACATGAGCCATATATTTATGTTTAAACATAGCTGGATGAAAGTTGGACAAAAAGGGAATAATGTAGACATTTTAATATATGTGCAAAAAAAATAAATCATCTTCATAATGCACAAAGCAACAGGGTTGAAAGTAGTCTCGGTGGTAGAAAAGGTTGTTTTTGCACATGGGAGATGGCGCCGGTACTGTTGATTACCCCTTTTAGTCCAAGTTGGAAATATATGGAAAAAGAACATTATACTTTTCCTAGCTTTGACTTATTGTTTCCCTACGAGCAAAATCAATCAGAAATTGCTACCGTGAAAAAGAGATTTTTACAAAAGAGGAAAGGGGAGATAATAAGGCATCCATACCCAAGACAAAAAGGATCTTCACCAATTGGTAGCAATCTAAAAGGGGGCTACAGTATTAAGACCAAAATAAGAAGAAAATAAGGAAAAGTTGAACCTAACCTTTTGGCTGAAAGTTGGCCCTACCAAATTTCCTCTGCTATATTAGATGTTTACTTGGGGGCACCTATTGGAAGTTTGCCTTGTATAATTTGCACGTGGAGTAAATGTTAATATATGTATGCAGTAGCTTCCATTAATGTGTGCTCAGGTGATAATCAATTTTCTATCATTCCATAGTTTGACTTGAAATACCATCAACTTGAAATATAGGGAACTCAGTATACCATACTTCAAGACTTTAACTTATTTCACCTTCCTTTACCCCCCTCGAGATACGTTTCTTACGTAATATTTTGTTCTTTTACTGTTTGGGTGCAGGCTAGTTTCTGGTATGGACAACGCAGTAGTGATCGATCGATTTTATGACAAGTCAAACTGGTGTATAGTTCTTGAGAAAACAGTGTGACCTATGGAATGAGCCCACTGGCCTATATGAAGATGATTCCAACGTGGACGTGCCTGCCAACTCAAATCGTCATTATTTCAAAATGAACTCGCGGTGCTGAAGGTGGTATCCCTTGATGTTTATTGCTCTTGCTATCTCGGATCTGTTCTTGGCCAATCCTGGTTTGGAGATGGAGATCTGCAGGTTCCCTTGAAGAAAATGCATGCACTGTAAGGATTTTGTAATGGTATTGTGATTGATAATGCGCTGGATTTCCCTCTAGCTCAGTTCTAAATTGTTGCATTGAAAAATTTGGCTTCGTTTTAATAAATTATATTTGATTGTCAACGAAGCCTTTGTGCCATCCCATGTAACCTGCTGTTTTTTACTTCGGATTGGTGAATTAGTTCATAATGGCACCATGGTTGCTGCAATTTTCTATGGTTTATTTAATAGAGCGATAATTCAGAAACAAATATTACTTGGAAATTGTTTTTTAAAAGCTGTTTTTGTACTTCATGTATACTCACGATGAACTATTCTTTGAAATAAATTGAATTATTCTTTTAAAATTGAAAATTATCATACTGCAGTATGAGCCCCATTAACATTTATAAATCTTTTCATGCTATTCAATCTCAATTAACAAAAAACTTCATTAGAAATAATTTTCCAAATGAAGTCTAAAATTTTAGTCATGCTGTACGATCCTGCAACGAAGGGTGAACAGCCAATTTGTCTATAAATAATTGTGTATATTGGTTGTATCTTGGTTCAATACAATATGCACATTACACTCAAACGCACAAATACATGGTGAGCAAGCAAACCAGGCACCAACGTATGTTCCAAGGAACTTTTTTGATCTACAAGATATAAGTTTGGCATTACACTCGCCTGCTATAACTATTATGGCTTTGGTTTTACATCATAGCAAAGGCGGGACGGGGAATCTATTACCTTAGCCTGCATGTATCATGATGTGTGATCTGAACCCGAGGGCGAAAGCACCAAAGAAAATACTTGTATATGGTATACCTTTGGGCTACCTATCTTGTATAACTGAAGCAGTATTTTTACACTTTTTGGAGGCAACAATATGTAGTCTGCAAAAGCAGCATTAACAGTTCAAACCCCAATCGTATGTTTGATATAATACCTTCAACTGGTTACTGGCAAGCAATTCAAGCAATGCTTGTGAATCCTCTGGTTTCAAGTAGTTTGATGCATGCTTCATCACTTCTTGCTCATTCTTTCCGAAGTCTGTGCTAAACCTGGGCGGTGATGGAAGTAGAAATAATTTACTAGCAGAGTCAATGTCTTCAAGAAATATAATAACATTCACAATTACTATCACTCTCTATTATCTAGGACTTAATGGTTCAACTTATGGTCGGTCAGGAAACTCTGTCTAGTGCCTCCACAACAGAAATATATGTAAACAGGGTTTCAAATTGTTGGGTGGATCGACAAATTGGCCAACTCTAATGTGTATTGAAAATCACAGCGCATTAAATTAACTTCATCCAGGTTTTCTAGGAGATCCTGGCAGTTTATCTACAAACTGCCAGGATCTCCTACAAATGACTTGTCCAGGAGAGTGCCTTATTCCAAGACGAGTAAACTTAAGAGTAAAATTTTCAAAATTTTCACTATGACCTGATCAAATGTGTCTGTAACTAAGGGAGCAAGTCCACCTAAAAGTAGGCCCCTAAATGAAAAATTCATAAAGTTACGATAGAAACTAAAAATAATAACAAATGTTTGTAAGAAAACAGGAGAAGGTTTCTGCGGAAATGTTTTTGTCTTACCATTTAAGAATCATATTAACTGATGCAACATTGTTATTCAAATCAATGACAAGTCCTCCATCTCTTAAGAAACTTCGGGCTGCTTCCATCAACTCTTGATCTATGTTCCCTGGAGAATAGCATCGAAGAGCAGGTCCAGATCGGGTACCACAGACTAATGCACAATGAATTAAAGGCTCCACATACGGAAGAGAAACCTATAAAATAACAGAAATAATAGTAGTCAGACTATGATGGTAATGAAAACTCAAATTCCGGAAGAAAATAAAATGGGACATACAGCTCATGTTTGCAATTGGCCCAGTTGTAAGATAAACAGGAAGAGAAACTGATAGAAAGCAAGAATTATTCACTTTGAACTTATGATCCATCACTATGACTGTACTTGAGTTAAACAAGTTAAAGCTCTAGCACTCCAAAAGGATACCCAGAAAAATCATGAAACGTTACTTCAATGCAATTGTTCATAAAAGGTAAACTACAACAAAATGTTAACTAAAAAAAGATTCACGCACCTCACACGCAACTCCAACTTTCGTGTACAACCAACGCAAACAATAAAACAAGTAAAATAAGAATCTTTTTACGTCTGATTGCCATATAATTGTGTTCCATTACATCACAAAATAAGCAGTAGAGATAACAAAGGGGCTTATCTTACTTTAGCACGTTTATCTTTTGCACCAAATGGTTTCATGAGGTTGTATGGTGGTCTCTGATTGGCCCTCAAAATTCCATTTTGAATAGCTGAAAGAGAGTATGTGGCCCCTCCAATGACATATTTGAACTCTCCGAACAGTTTCCTTCTTTCCAGCGCTCCAACAGGATGACCACATACCAATATTGCATGGATCGCCATCATATTGTAGAGGTTAATAAAGAAAGCAAGCTTCTCCTCCCGTGCCAAATTTTGTACTTCAACTCTTTGGAGCTCTTCGACAATTCTCAAATACCTGTCAAAATATTGCCGTTAAATCAAGAAACTTGAATGCAGAAAAAATGTGTACAGCAAAACACTTGAATGTGCTTCTATTACAATTTTATTAACGAACTAACCTAGCAAATTCCTCACTCCCATGAATACTTCTGTAATCTACATGTTTTCCATCCTCTGATACATAGGCTTCAAAAACGGCAAAGGACAAAAATCTCAGCCTTGATGCAATATCTGATATGGCCTTGGGCTTCGTCTCAATTATACCTCTTGCAACGTTGTGACATTGAGTTGCCACGACAGGATCATCATCCAAGAAACGGTATAAGTGGCTACCATCTTCAAATAAATTTTCTCTGAAAACAGGATTATTAATCACAAATGCAATGGGTGGCAGCCAAGGATACTGAGAGGAAGAGCTAAGGTAACTTACTCAAGAACATGTTGGAAAAAAAGTTTGCTTGCAAGCTTTCGTCCAAATTCAATAGCCTGATCATTGCACCAAACAATAAATTTACTTAAAAAAAAATTAAGGACACTCGGGGATCACTTAGAGAGCAGAGTTAAGGATTAGAACTTAACACCAAAATGAAGAGCAAAGTTATGCAGTTACTTAACACAAATATTTTTTGTAATCATATATAATTTTAGAAAAAGATAAAATATACACAGTACTGTAGCTACTAGGAAAATATACACTATCCTTATTAGTTATTCTTTGTTCAACAGATAAAAAGAAAAGGTTAGTATTTTAAAGCCCCATCTTCTAATAAGAAAGTTCAAAAGAGAATCAGAACGAAAATCTCCATTCTCCCCATACCTAAGAAGAACTTTCTTTCTATAGAGTACTAAAAGTGTTTAAAAAAAATAGCTCTAATAGATGACCTTGATTGAACAATAGCTCTTCTCTAGCTTGTACCTCTATGTCCTTGAGTTCTAAAAAGATAAATAGCTCTAATAAAGTGTATTACCATTGATCTCATCTAGGAATAAAGGAACAGAAACCAATTTAAATTTAGTATGACACAAGAAGAGAGGAAAGGGGAAAAAACATGGTGGGTCACGCAATGATGAAATGAGACTGACATTAAAGAAAACTCCAATGATAAATTTAATACTAATTAGAATAATATGAATAAATAGACTGTCTAAATGCCAAGAATCTACGGAAATTTTTAAGCTCATAAAATAATATGTCAAGAGGTGCAACATAAGATTTAGAAAGTCCCTCTAGGACAAATTACCATGGCTGGTACCTAGCTGCATTGTGAACTTGAGAGGGATAAATATTGAAATATTGTTATTTTAAAGAGAAGTCTCTTCTTTCTAAAAGACGACAAAGGGACATAGTCAAACTCACCTCTTCCCTTTCCAAATATTGGTCCTCTGATAAGAAATCCACAGCTTCTGAGCCTAGGAAACAGTTGGTGAATCGCCGCATTTTGTAGAACCGGTCCTTAACAACAATAGATTCTTTCATTTTTCGAAAAACCATAGCCAATTCATCAACTGTCCCATTACTGGAGACATCATCTTCACCAGAAAGAGGTGGTAAAGGGGCTTCAAATGATGGTGCTTCAGCTTTCAGATACTCAATTTTCTCATCAAGCTTTCCAGACTCATCCAATTCTTTTAGTTCGTTCAAGCCTCCAATAAGGGTCTCATTAAAAAATACCTTTGGGACGGCAGGAGATCCAGCAAGTTTCTCAAGCTCCAATTTTCTACCCGGGTAAACATCAATATTGATCTCAACGTATCTAAGTCTCTTCCAAAACAAAAATAGTCGAGCCTCTTTGCAATCTTGACAACCTAACCGTGTGTACAGTACAATTCTACCTTTTAATACGATCTCTAAGGTTGGTTCTCCAGAAACTTCCTCCACCTGCTCAGTTTTGATTTGTGCATCAGCATCACGTGATATCTTAATGTAGTTGAGGGGATTCCAAGCAGATCTTTCCGAAGGTTTTTCTGGGATTTCCTTGGCTTCATTTTCTTTATTGGAACTGGAGTCATCCTTACTCTCATCATTAGGACTACTATCCTGACTTTCTTCCTCCCTTTTTCCTGAAAAACGACGTAAAACACTGGAGACTGCAACTACTCCTTTTTCCTTAACAAAGTTTTTTAGTGCCAGTGCCTTGTCAACGACACCTTGGGTCTCTGAATCACTATCTGTGGAACGATTCGACAAACTCCTATTAACTTCAATATCAGGAACCTCAGTCCCATCAAAGACTGGCTCTGGGGCTTTCTCCTCGGCAAGAACTTCTTCAATTGTTTGGTTTGTTCTTGTTTGAGCCTTAGAATCTAAACCTTCACCCTCGTTGTCTGAATCATCTGATGAGGATTCAGATTCTGCATTCTTATCCTCATCTAGCTTTTCATTAGAGTCATCATTTCTAATAACCTGGTCCGACTTTTCAAATTCAGACTTAGACTGGAAATCCAGCTTGGTTTCCACCTCGTGATGCAATTCACCTTGGATGTTCTCCCTCTGGATTTCCACATCGTGATGCAATTCACCTTGGACATTCTCCCTCTCCACCGTTTCATCTTGAGCCTCAGATTTCGAATCGACGTTCTTGTCCTTTGCTATCTCATCACGTCCTTTATCCTCTGCTGGTGTAGTGCTATCCTCGCTAACTGACAAAGGCGGTTCAGTCTCCAATGTAGATTCCCCTACATCTTTCTCTTTAGACAGGCCTTGTTCCTCATCCCTTTTAGTGGTGGGAGAAGTTGCCATCTCTTCCTTTTAGTCTAGTAAATTAAGTGTCTTCTCACTCCCTCTGCACCTTTCAGATTCAACATTCAAGAGCCTGCAAAACAGTTGACAAAATGCAAAATAAAAAACGCACAGAGGTTTATCCAACAATAAACTGTTGGCAGGGAAGAAATCTGTGTAAATGCAACAAAGAGTATTCTATAATTTTCAATTCCGTGCAAAGTACAGAAATAAAGCTTCTCAACATCATAAACATGAGCGCCGTCAACGCCTTGGCGCAAAAATGCGGGATAGTCAAAGTGAATTCCTCTCACTAGAACCATCACTCTCCAGACATAGCAAATTATCAAACTCGTCCACTTCAATTTCCTCGAATCCTCCACCTCCGAATTCAAACATGTAAAATATTCATCGTCGATTTTCCAAACCATCAAACAAACAGCAATAGAAAAAAACAATAAACTGCACACACGATTGATGAGGATGGAAATTCAGAATACTGTAATACCGTCTAGGATGAGAACGAGGAATCCGGCATCCGGAAACAAATCTTTCTCGACGAGAACGGAATGATGAACCTTACAAGATCTGAAGGAGTTTGAATTGGGAAGAAACTGCAGAAACATAGTAAAAATAAGAAGAAATCTATCAAAATCTCGAGGATTGGCGGTTACGGGTGGGAATTAATTGAGGTGAAAGTTTCCTTAGACGTTTTTTTTCACCTTTGAAGTTGAATGAAACCGCCTGAAGAAGTTCGCAAGAAAGAAAAACAAAAAATAATAAAACAAAAAAAAGGAAAAAAAAAAAAAGAAACTGGAGAGAAGCGGGAAGTCCGTGTGCTGAAAATAGAAAAATGGCCTTTCCAAAAAAAAAATATATATATGTATATATATTAATTAATTAAAATTAAAATTAAAAAAATTAAAGGAAAATGGACAAATAAACGGGTTTTCTTCTGACCCCGCCCGCCCGCTAAGCATGTTCCCTTTTTTTTTATAGCGTTGACTAATATAATGTATAGTATAATATTTAAAATCGGAAAAAATCAATTTATACCGCTAAATCATGCAAGTTAAATCAATTAAAACCTTTCACTAATAATTATAGTTGATATAATTATTTTTTTAAAAAAATAACTATATCAACTATTAATAAAAATAATAAAATTGTATTCAATTAAAATATTAAACAACTTATTCATTTATCCAATCTGAATATAGTTCAATTAATCAAGACACTCATCTCCGATCAAAATATCGTAAGTTTGAATTTTCACCAAACATGTTATACGAAAAACAAATTAATTTATTAAAAGTTGGATTACAAATGTAGGGATTTTAATCTTTGACCTCAAGGAAAATAATAGACGGATGATTTATAAGTGATGAATTGAGTGATTGTGTTTCAAATCTCACGATATTAGGTTTGGGGCTAAAAGTTAATCCACCCACGAAATTAACTTTGAAATATTCATACCAACTCCGGAGAGAATTGATATTTTAAAGACATAACAAATCCACTACAATTTAAACTAAAGTTGGAAAGAAACGTTTAAATTATAAGATAAGTACAATAGAAAGCAGAATTGTACCTAACTTTAGTCATAAGTTTAAGTTGGCCAACCCAAGATGTTGACTTGACCTAATTAATCTAAAATCAATCCCTTAAATTTAATTTTACTCCCATTCTTGGTCTATTTTTTATCCTTAATCTGTCTACCAAATCATACCACCTCATTAAAATTTACATACTTGCATTTCCTCTGTTAAAAGTTTAATTTTAGTAGCGGAGGATAAGTATGGTTTAAGTTTTATCATTTAAGAACGTAATTGAAACCTTTTAAAATTGAATTAAACCGATGTATGCTCCAGCCTTAAAAGGACAAAAGTAACTTTTCTGAAAAACAGTAAGAATGAAACTAAAGAAATTTAAGAGATCATAAACAAATTTGAAAAGTGACACCATCACTAGAAACAAAATGGTATATTTAGCAATTTTATTTATGGATGTGTCAGAAAAATAACCCTATTTCCTAAAAGAAGACGAGATTAAATATCAAATAATAGCAGAAAAGTTGCAATCGAGAGGACATTTTGGCGGAAAAAGAAGACAGTTTCAAGATTCATTTTGATTAAAATCACATGGAAAAGCCAGTTAGAAAGATGACTATTCACAGAACTATGCACCAAGATAAAGTATGAATTTACAAAGATTACATTGAACGTTTTTACAATTAACTATTAATCTGGGCTGTAAGGTACGTGTTTTTTTTTTATTAAATATTACATGATAATTAAAGAGGTGGAAATTTGAACCTATAACTAACCTGTAATGAAAAAATACAAATATCTAACTACTTAAACTAACCTCGATTTAGTATACATGAGAAGAAACAGCTTAGGCAGGGAAAAGTTGAGTTTTTATTTCTCCGCTATGCACAATTATGACATTTGGAGTAACAGAAGATCACAGAAATGTGTTCCGTCAAGTCATTGCCATTCTGATCAGAACATCGAGTGAACGAAGTACAAGGCTCTTTGAGATGGCAAGAATCATATAGCATGAATCTTGTCGTTGGTCGAATCTAGATAACCATTCGAGTCGGAGGTCAATGACTGGTTTGCAAGCTATATTCAAGTGATGGCTCTACATCACACTTAGCATCTCCACAGGCTCCATAAACTGTTGCAAGAATGTAGTCATCCACTTCAATACCTTCGGCTTGCATCCGATACATAAGCATCAAAGCCTCTCGGCATAGACCATTCCTTGCGTAACCCAAAATCATGGCCTTCCAAGAAACCAAATTCCTCACCGGCATGCTGTAGAAAACTTGAGATGCTTCGGTTACGTATCCACATTTTGCATACATGTAAATTAATGCACTTCCCACAAAAACATTGGACAATGCAGATGTTTTATTTGCAGAGGAGTGGATCAATCTCCCATGTAGAATGGCTTCCATCTTTGCACACGCTTTTAAAGCCGAAGAATAAGTAAAGGAATTTGGTTCAACTCCTTCCTCTATCATGGTTTTCAGAAACTCGAGAGCCTCGGACTCGTGGCCAAGATGAGCACAGCCAGAAATAATGGCTGTCCAGGAAACCACATCTCTAAGAGGCATCTGCTGAAGAACCATGGAGGCCTTAGGTTGATTCCTACATTTACAGTAGAACCAGACTAGAGTGCTTCCGATGTGTATATTTGTCTGAAAAGAATTTTTCACAATTTGGGCATGAACTTCTCTCCCAGTTAATGACTCCCCAATCGAGCCACAAGCGCGGAGGATACTTACGATGGTTAAGTTATTGGCAGGAATCCTCTGCCTCTTCATCAACCTAAAGAGGTTTATGGCCTCCTCGCCGAGCCCCTCCCGAGCATAGCCAGCTATGATCGACGTCCATGTAACCGTGTTTCTATTCCTCATCCCATTAAATATTTCTCTCGAATCCGCCATATTCCCGCACTTGGCGTACATATCAACCAAGGAAGTCCCAACAAAAACATCATTCTTTATTATTTTCTTAACTATCAAACCATGTAACTGTCTCCCAATCTTCAACTCCTTCTCTTCTCCACAAGCCTTGAGAACACCACATACAGAAAATTCATTAGGTAGAAATCCATCGCTTAGCATATTTGAAAACATCGAAATCGCCTCTCGTCCAAGCCCTTGTTGGGAACAAGAAGTAATCATGGAAGTCCAACAGACAACATCACGCTTTGGCATCTGCTCAAATGCAACGAAAGCACTGGAAATATCTTTACACTGTGCATAAAAGTAAACGATGGCACTGTCTACAATCAAATTTCCCCAATTACCTTTCAAAATAACGCCATGAATTTGCCTCCCAAGCTCAAAATCCAACCTCTTAGCACACAAGTTCAATATGCAAACAAACATCTTCCCATTCGCTTGGACGCCACACTTAATCGAATCATGAAACAACCCTAAAGCTTCTTCAGTCAAATCAGAATCAATATATCCATTAATAATAGCCGTCCAGGTTACAACGCTTCTCATCGGAATTTCGTCGAACACCTTTCTAGCATCAACCAACATCCCGAATATCAAGTAAGAACTAATCAAATTATTCCCAACGTAAATCACTAAACTTGTCAAATGCCGCAAAATAAACGCATGTATCGCCCTCAATTCCTTGACGCTACGACTGGACCGAAGCCAAACGGCAAGCAGATAAGGACTTAAATATCCACTCACCGGCTGATTACTGCAGGATTCGAGATCGGCGGGTTCTTGAGCAGTACGTGTTTCCGTCGAGGAGGTGACCGGCGAAGCCCGGGATGGTTCTTTGGCGGGATGGAACCGAAAATTTGTGGAATTTTTACAACGGCCGATATTTGTGAGCTTCCATCCGGAACAGATTCGTCGTGTGGATGGTGATGTTGGCGGTGGTTGAACGGAGAAACGAGAAGGTGGCTGAGAAATAGTGGCCGTTGAGATGAACGCCGGCGAGAGCATGGCCGGGGTTTGAACTTCCCGCCACGGCCACAATTCGGATTGAAAATTGTAACTTCACTGTGGATAATTTGAAGCAGAGCCGTTGGTCGGGTTGGACTTCCTCGTTGCGGATCGGGGCAAAAAAGGTACCTGCCATTGGATATTTTATAAGAAAATGTTAATTACATTTTAGCCCCATCCTGGAATTCTTCGTTTTTTACATTTTGTCTTTATTTAAAAAAAAAAATCTCATCAAACATTTTATTTAAAAAACAATAACAATGGTAGAAGTTTACTCATTTTCCTTTTTCAAATATGGTAATTTTTTTAAAATTTTCCATGCACCTATTTAAAGGTTTATAGTTCGTTTTATTTCTACCGACATATATCATTATAGAAACTTACTGTTGTTGTAGAATTCTATCATTTGTATAGGTTTATTATAATGCATTTATATGGTTGAGTTATTTTAAATCTGAGTGAATTTCGTTAACATGAGATTAGTTTAACAATAATTGACAAATGTCTCCGACCAATAAGTTATGAGTTCGAATTCCCACCCCTATCTATCGCCCTAAAAAAATCCTAATGAAATTCAAATGATTTTTGTTTGTTTCTTTTCACAAAAATTATTTGAAATATTAGACAGTTTTAAAATCGTGGTTTACAATATTAAATTATTTGAGCTTAGTTGAAGTGTTAGTGATAATTTAATTGTCTTCCTAGGTGATTTGAGTTGAGTTTTTTTTCCTTCTTTTTTCTTTTGTTCTCTTTCTAAATATGCAAATGCAATCCAGATTTTATTTATAATTTGGGTTAAATTTTAAAAAATATCTATGAATTTTTTTTATCTAGAGAGTATCTATATCATTCCAAAAGTTTCAATAATACCTTAACTTTTTAATAAACACGTTTCATCATTGGAACAAACATCTAATAATATTTTGAATGAAAAATTGACATTACCGAATATGTGTGTATAAACTCTTAAAAAATTTCATCTATTTTACTTAATTTTGTCATTAAAAGTCTTTATTCTTGCACTTCTAGTAGAGTTCATTTCTCCATTATCTAATCCATTTTCCCAATCTTGTAATATCTTCTTCCACATTCCCACTTTTCTAGACTCAATTGAAGCAAGTTCGCATCGTTTCATATTACATCTTGTTATCTTTTCGATCTAAATACTTATAAAAAAAAAAGGAAAAAACTTTTCGCTCCAAATATCAGTAGAGGTTTGCTTAAGTCCGGAGCTTGAAACCTCACGGCTATACGTTTTTGTATTAAAAGAAATGCTTATTTGGCCATACTTAGTTTTCTTTTTTTTTTCCTTTTTTTTTTCAATGCTTTTTAAAGTTTACAACACACCTAGCTTACGCAATTCCCTTTTAAACCCTAACAAAATCCCGCGGGAGAGAAGGCAGAAGGGAAGTGGGGGTGCTTGTTCTGCTTCAACCTTCGAGATGGAGCTGCATTCCGCAACTCTCCAGACCTCTCTCTCTTTCCCTGTCAGAAGGAGAACTCTTGCTCATGCTGACGCCTCCGCCGCGTGCTCTCCCTCATCGTCCTCGCTTTCAAGAATTCCAGCTCGAAACTCTTCTATGGGTTCAAAAAGTAGAGGTAAGTAACTCTGAACTTTGTTAAGTTTCTGATGAGTTGCGAAGATAAGACCATGAGATTGAAACCACTGTATTCCTCAGCACTTATTGCTCCACGTTTTCAACTTCTGTTCCTGGCTGTTGAGAGGGGCACGTCGAGGGAAAGGATGGAGTTTTTTATTCCGTGCATTTCTCGCATTCTATTCATCATATGACTGAATTCTGCACGACTTAGAAAATGGTCCTTATGAAATATTTGAAAGGAAAATCGGAAATTGGAAATTCGACCATAAAAAGTTTATGTGTATATATAAATCCGATCACAGTGCTTGCTCGGACACTCGCGAATACAAAGAGAAAAGTCAACCATAGAAACTATATATATGTACAACTATGTGTTGGTTTAGATGCGGAATATCTGTTCAATACTATAGAAAATACTATTTTTTTTTTGTTCCTCTCGGAAAGCTTGTAACATGTTGTTCAATAACATGTAATGAAGTGTTATGAATTTTTTTGATTACCAGGGTTCCTATCGCTGGTTTGTCAGGTTAGACCGAAAAAATCTTCCTTTTCTGCGGTTGTCAGAGGGGATAGTGCAGTACCAAATGATTGTAGTTCAGAAAATCTCAATTCTTCGAACCGCACTCTGATCCACAATGGACCAGTAGGAAATGTTCAAAATGCAGAAGATGGCGTTGAATGCTTGGATCAGCATAAAATGACCGAAGTGTGTGACAAACTCATTGGAGTCTTCTTGATTGACAAGCCAACTCCAACAGATTGGAGACGGTTAATCGCTTTCAGCAAGGAATGGGACAATATTCGGCCCCATTTCTTTAGCAGGTGCCAAGATCGAGCTGCCACTGAGGACGATCCTGGAATGAAGCATAAGCTACTCCGGCTAGGAAGAAAGCTGAAAGAGGTCAGCCTTGGGATAAAAAAAAATTAACTTGTTAACGGACTTTTTTTTTTTTGGTAAGAAACAAAAATTTCAGTGATGATATGAAATATACAAAAGGCTACATGGACAAGTTACAAGAACACCTTCTAATTAGAGATTAGGTCGCTTAGTTTGTAACTATTGAAAGGGGGCTTGTTAAAGAACTTGTTCTATAAAATAATTTATTCCGCAAATAAGAATAGTGGAAACTAACACTTCGGATGCAAATAAGGTTAATAATCAGCTGGAATAGCAAACATATTATTAAGTAAATGAAATTGGTTTCTTGTAAAGGATTTTTTTTGTTTTTTGTTTTTTGTTTTTTTTTTTGTTTTTATAAGAAACTTATCTTGTAAAGGAAAAAATGTTATTAGCTATTCTATTGTTGTAAAACCACAGACCTGTTGCTGAGGGAAGAATTAAGATGAATTGTTGATGGTACGTGATTATTTTATTAGACACGTTGTTGGAGTATGTGAGTTGTTAATCATACTCTTCTTTTTTCTTTAAAATTTTCACAGATTGATGAGGATGTGCAGAGGCATAATGAACTTCTTGAAGTGGTCAGAGCCGCAGCACCATCAGAACTTGGTGAAATTGTTTCCAGGCGTCGTAAAGATTTTACGAAAGAATTCTTTGTGCATCTTCACACAGTGGCTGAATCTTATTACGATGATCCGACTGAGCAAAATGGTAATGCTGCATACTTTTCAGTCAGCAAAATACTTCTGTTCTTGTTGATAGTAATGAATAAATAGCTACCTAAGTGTTTGAGGTAGCGTAATTTAGGAAGCAAATATCTGTTTTATGCTAAACAAAGAATGATTATGACTCTAAGCAGGAGGGTCAATGGATTGGGATGGATTAAGGAACTAACTAGCATACGTATGTAGAGAAATATTTGCTCCCACGGTGTGGTCCTTATAGTGGAAATTTTAACCTAAAACCCTTGACATCTCCCCAGCTAACTTTGGGGCACACAAAGTGTTTTTGTTAGTAGGGCGTGCCCTATACCATGAATGTAATGAAAGGTTTTTGCTAGAAACGTTAGTCAGTAGGAGAGCTATCTCTCTAAACAATCCGGCCAAAAACTGATCCATTTGGCATAAAAGGCATTTTACTATGATATGGCCCATTGGATCAGTTTTTTGTTTCCTATCCTACTAAGAATTAATTAAATTTAAATTATGAAGTGTATTATTTGGATAATCATTGTTATGGCTATAATTTGGGATGGGTGGTTGAGAAGGAATAGATGTACCTTTTAGGATGATAAAAGTGGTATCAAAGGTATTATGAACCCAGAGGAATTCAAGAACATCCCTCTTTCTTGGGATTTTAACAAGTGGCTGGGTCATTTATATAATTAGTTCCTTTCCCTCAAAAGTTTATTGGGATCTCCTCTTTGTTTTTAAGTTTTTGAATGATCTCTTCTCTTTTCAGTGAACGTCTTTTTTTCCTTATATACATATGTAAGATATGGTATTGACATGGATGAAGTGATATTTTTTTCCCCTTATATTCTGATTGGTAAGCTTTGGCAAAGCTTGGGAACTCCTGCCTGGCTGCGGTACAGACATACGATGCTGCAACTGAAAACATTGAAGCACTAAATGCTGCAGAGTTGAAATTCCAGGATATCATTAATTCTCCAACTGTAGATGCTGCTTGCAGAAAGATAGACAGTTTGGCGGAGAAAAACCAACTTGATTCTGCATTGGTATTGATGATTACAAAAGCTTGGTCGGCTGCAAAGGAGTCGAACATGATGAAAGATGAGGTAATGCGCTTGCTATCCTTGCAATTTGCTGTTGATGCAAACATGTGGTTTTATGGTCTTATATGTATAATCTGGCTGGTTGGCATTAACTGAATTCTGACCATTCAAGAAATTCCAATGATGGTGCTAAGTAAGTAATTACTGAAGCTTACAACAACGCATCAAATACTGTTTTCTGTTTGAATGAAATGATTAAAGCTTATGATGATTCGACATACTTGGATGATTGGATGTATGATAGAAAATTTAAAAACTAGACTTTGAAAACCTATATTGAACAATTGTTAAGAGAGAGAGATTTTAAGCTTGCATCAAACAGTTATTAGAAGTTATTAGAGGGCAGTTACATTGTGATGGCCTCATTGAATAACTTTTCCATCCTTGAGACATCCGACTGAAAAAATACCAACTCTTGATTTCATTAGTTTCTATGTTGGGTCGTATGAGCTTATGGAGAAGGCGGCATGTTTAATTGATGTAACAATGTGGCGTAATGAGTTTTTTATGGCAAAAGTGTTGATGTTGTTTTTTGTTCCTCAGGTGAAAGACATACTATACCACTTGTACGTGACTGCAAGCGGTAACCTTCAAAGATTAATGCCAAAAGAAATTAGGATTTTGAAGTATCTTCTCACAATTGAGGATCCTGAGGAGAGGCTAAGTGGTCTGAAGGATGCATTTACACCTGGAGAAGAACTTGAAGGACAAGATGTGGACTGCTTATACACGTATGCTTTCAAACTTTTTAGAATATATTGAAATTTAAATAAACTATAATACTAATCTATTAGCTTAAACCAAAAATAGTGATTCAATATTGCATCAGAGTTCAAACTTTTGCAGAACTTTTTCCTCCTCGATAATATGATAGTCTATCTTATTGGGTATTGTTCTTCTTTTGAGCTCGCATGTGGGGAAAAACTAAGAGTATGTTAAAAGGTTAGACTATAGTCTAACCTTTTAGCAGCTATTCAGCACTGTTTGAGAGTGATTTTGGATACCTGCCAAAATCACTCTCAAACATAAGCTTAATGCTATTACGCTCCTGTTTTATAGATCTCCCAATCCTTCGATGTTCATCCTGTTAAGAGTATGGATACCACCTGACTTTACAGTTTACACACACAATCAGACCAAAGTCACTGGATGAATAAAAATGTTGGCATTCAATTAGTTATATTGTTTTGGTCTATTATGCAAAATGTTTTTTCAGGCCTTGCTTTTGTTTTATTTTATTTTATTAGGGTTTCTTTTCTTGAACAAATTTAGGACCCCAGAGAAGCTTCGCACGTGGATAAAGACAGTATTGGATGCTTATCATTTCAGTAGGGAAGGCACCCTCATAAAGGAAGCCAGAGACCTTATGAATCCAAAGGTCATTGTTAAACTTGAGGAATTGAAGCATCTGGTTGAGAAAAAATTTATGTGAGCTAAACATCACTATTATTGCACACTGATTCAGAAGGATTTGGCAGTTAGGTATCAATTTCTGTCTTAAGTTATGCGTCAGAAGTTGTATAGTGGATTTTTCCTTTGTTGTATAACAAAATGAATGTGAATAATGGCAATGATATGTATTTAAATTAATTTATTTTCTTCCGAGAATCGAGCATAGTTCGAGTGACTAGATATTTTGTACCTTTTTTCACCGTTTTTATTTGCCATGTAATATTTTTTCTAAGAAAAATGTTTTTCTTGTGCCATTGGCTTATTTTGATTTATCTATTGTATGAAACTTGCCATATTGTTAGGCTTTACTTATGGATGTAAGTGCATATTTTGTATTAATAATAAGATGGAGCTAACATGACATGATAGAAAATCAATGAAAAATTGGAAATAATCCGCTTACAGTTCAATAATATATTTTGTTTTATAATACTGTGAAGTACGTGGATTTGAATAACTGAAAAATGAGTGTATATCATTTGTAGCCAAGCGATGTTTATATTGGCTATTCTATAATGAATTTTCATGTTTAATAGAATAATGTTAAAATATCACGTTATGTTTTTTACGAGGATAAATATTTGAACTTTTGACCTTTTGAGTTGAAGATATACATCAATCATACTAATTAAATATGTCATTTTGAAAATCTCAAAGGTCGTGAGTTCGAATTTCACACCAACATATTTTAAAATTTGAGATGTCAAATTTTAAAATATATTATATATATATAATATTTGAGAGCACGAAAGCTTATAATTTAATCTAGGATTTGTAATAAACCTTTTAAACCATATTTACACGATACCAACTCCCAAAGTTACGGGACAAAACGTACGGGCTATAATTTAACCTACTATTTATTTATTTGAAGAAAGAACGGCGATCCAGAGTTTTCTTGTTAATGCTAAATTCCAGTTTCCAGACGATCAGCTCCCGCGGTTCAAGCTTTCCCCCACCCTTCTGGCCCAACTTCGAATTCAGAATTTGAAGTTATCATTCCCAAAGCTTCAGCATCATCATCTGATTCAATTCCTCCGAGTAGCATGATTAGAAATTGATCGATGACGAATCGAAAGTTCTGCAACTGTGCTATCTGTGAGAATTCAAATCAAGCTTTCATTTGCACTATTTGCGTTAATTACAGGTATGGGCGTTCTTTGAGACTGCAATTAAGTTTCCTGCTCGGCTCCAAGAGACGTTCCATGAACTCCTCTTTTTGGTTCTAATTCTCCGGCAGATTGAATGACTACAACTCAACGTTAAAATCATTGAAAGCTCGGCGGGATTGGTTGTATTCGAGGCTGAGTGACGTGCTTGTGGCAAAGGTTTGGTGCTGTTCATGCTTGATTGTCGTTCGCTTTAGCTTTAAACTGGAGCGTTTTCTGCCTCTCTTTAATTTATCAACTCGTCTTTGGTTTAACTATCGTGGATATATATTTTTTTTCCTAAACTCTTCTACCTAATTACCGTCGAAAGCAGATTTGGAGTCGCGGTACTAGAGATAGCTGACGAGATGTCTGATCCGTCTGTTTACCAATATTTCTTTTGTTGTTTCACCTATTTTTTCAAGCATTCAATCTTATGGTTCTACTTCAGCTTCATGTTGTTCAATTATTGCTGGTCCTGTGCTGTTTTATATTATTTATCCATGAAATGCACTTGCGGCGCAAAGTGGCTTGTTCGAGAAATTTTAGTTCGTTTGATTGTTGCTTCTCAGGGTAAGGCAGACGATCAATTAAACTGGAGAGTGACTCGGAATGAGAAACTTGCAAGGTTAAGGGAGAAACTCCAACGTAGTAGAGAGCAACTCGAGCGAGGTTATCAGACTTCCAAAGAAACTCTTGAAAGCAACATATTTCGTTTGATGTTTGCCAAATTATGAAATGTGCAAGTGCTTATCAAATCTAAGAAATTATTTTATGCCATCAGGGAAGGCTGAGATTGAGATGACGTCCTATGATCTCAAGTTGAAATATGCAATGCTTGAATCAGCCCGTTCAGTGGTACTCCATCATTTATTATTTTTCGAATTATACTAGATGTAATTTCCTTTCCTCCCCTCTATTCCAATATCACACAAGTACTGTTCTTTCTGGAATTCTTGTTGCAGTTGGAAAAACAGCGAGTTGAACAACTGGAAAAGTCCTATCCTGACCTTATTAGCACCAAGAATCTGGGACATGTAAATCCTATATTCCCTTTTAAATATGAACATTAATATCCATCCTGTTTTTTAATAGGTACTTCTTTCTATATATAATTGAATGAGCATACTTGTGTAGATGTATCATTCTGTGTGCACGAACTGTTTAGGTTCAAGCAACATTCATGCTTGAACATATATAGACCTACATGTAAAAAGACCTAATTAGATTATACATATTACATAACATGGTATTATGGGTTCTTTAACATTAAACTATGATATTGTACTGGAGATCAATATCGTCCATGTACTTTACGTTATTTAGTAGGATGGGACCTCTTTCACATACAACTTTATGGTTAATGCAAAAAGTGTTTTATGGAGACAGATGGCAATTACCTCCGAACGCCTTCACAAGCAGTCTGTGGTTGTTAAACAAATATGCAAATTGTTTCCACAACGGCGAGTAAGCTCTTTATCGATAAGTATATCTTCCTTTCTGAGTGCTTAGTACATTCTACTGACTGCTGTTGATTTCATAATGAACCACTTTTTTCCATAGACAACTTGACTACAGTGCCCCACAACTATGAATAGTATAGAGGGGTTGTCTCCAAGGTTCGGGCCTTGGGATGGGTGCGGGTGGCACTAGGTATAGGAGAGCAAAGCTCCGACTCCCAATTAAAAAAAAAAAGAAAAAAAAAATATATATATATATATATAGTGGTGTTGAAACGTGTGCAATGAATAGTATAGTGAGGTTAAAACAAAAGGGTGCCCGCCCTATGTAGGTTGCTTGTAAGAAACTTAATTATCTGCTTGATGTTGCAAAACAGATTTTCTTTTCTCACCGTTTGTTCTAAATAATCTATTATTTTAATTAGAAAAGAACTATTTAACTGTCAGGTGGGCTTACTCTAAAAAATTTTCCTATTTATTTTTTTTTCCTTCTGTAAGTCTAGCCTGTGGTCCATTATGAGTCAATATACAGTTAAAACTGCCAATACACATTTCCTTATATAATGGAGTGCTTGAATCCAGAAGCACCCGAGAGGATTCTGGTAGGAAAAACTATAATGCATAAGTTCTGCATAACCATAGATTCAAATTTACTGATTGCATATGAAATAAAAATCTCCTTTCTCCCTCTGTCCAATATCTTCAAGCTAGATGTGCGGTTAGTTTTAGCCAAGGACTAAAACCTATTAATTTTCAGTCGCATCTATTTGTCAATAAAATTACATAACAGATAACAGGACAGAAATTTTTTACCTGGTAGTATTATGATCAAACTAAAGAAATTGAATTATTTTTCTTTAGTTGTTCAGTTCATTAGTTTAAGATCAACTTACTTTTTATTAGGACAAGAGTCATTTTTTGTTTACTGATGAATGCTTTGGTGCTTTCCCAAATTTTCCTTATATTCCATTTATGCTCTTAGGTGTTGGTTGATGGACAGAAAAATGAGGGAACTGGTGAGCAATTTGATCAAATCTGTAATGTGCGCTTACCAAGAAGACTGGATCCCCACTCTGTTCCACCAAATGAACTTGCTGCTTCTTTGGGGTAACTTCTTCTCTGTTGATGATTGACTTTTGCATATGTATGCTTCTATCAGTACGTTACAATACAGTTTTATTATAATTATGCGGCCTTGGATTTATTTATATTCTTCCTGCTGGGGGTATGCGGTCTCATCTTACTCTCAATTGTTAAGGGCTTCCTTCTGCCTTCAATTATTATTGAATTTTTTCTTCTAATTGAAGTCTCCTTGGTTTTTAACTGACAGATACATGGTGCAACTTCTAAATCTTATTGTTCAAAATTTGGCTGCTCCTGCACTTCACAACTCAGGTTTTGCGGTATGATGTGCACTTTGCTGAATTGCTCTCTCTTTGATGGCTCAGCCAAAATATTCGACAAAAAAGAAAAACCTGTGGCTTATCAAGTCACTGGAAATTATTTTATAACCTTTTTTGTTTTTTAGATCACGGGATGCTAAAGTTGTGAATTTTTATTGATAATAGAGATGATATTTTAATTGAACATAGGGAATTGTGGATAAGGATAACTGATAACAATAGCTACAAACTCTTCTTTATATTCCTGGAGATGTAAGGGGTTTAGTAAACTTTTATTATAAGAAATGCAGTGATTTCATCTATATGTCATTCAAATTTAAATTAATCATTTTCTGGTATTCATTCTTAGTTATTATTTGTGACACGCACTCCTCTTTCAATTCACTTATACACAATATTGCAGGGTTCTTGTTCACGCATATGGCAAAGGGACTCGTATTGGAATGCTCGTCCATCTTCTCGTAGGTAAGTTGGTTGAGTATGCAACCTGCATCACCAATTCTTATTTGTTAGCTTTTGGACTGAAAGTGATAAATTTTGCAGCAATGAGTATCCACTTTTTATACCACGCCAAAACTACTGTTCAACAAGTGGGGAAAATTCATGGTCTGATAAAAGCTCTAGTAACTTTGGTGTTGCTTCGATGGAATCAGAGAAGAAACCACATTTAGGTTCACTAGAAAGTAGTAGCTTCAATTATTCTTCAGCTTCTCCGCATTCTATTGAAACACACAAGGATTTGCAGAAAGGGATTGCCCTCCTCAAGAAAAGTGTAGCATGCATCACTGCATACTTTTATAACTCTCTGTCTTTAGATGTTCCTTCTGAAGCTTCTACTTTTGAAGCATTTGCTAAATTATTGGCTACTCTTTCTTCATCCAAGGAAGTGCGTTCTGTTTATTCCCTCAAAATGGATTCTTCCAGGTATTTCCTTCCCATTTTTCACTTTTAAGATTTAAGGTTCTCTCTGACATTTGAACTTGCTTCACCATGTTTTGTTTTTTATACACGAAGTATAGTAGAAACGGAAAAATATTTCATTTAGATAATTATTTTTAGTCTTACAGCTTACCCTTTCTGATACATATTGATATGGGTATATCTTCCGCATTCAAGGTCCCCTAAGCACGTTCAGAAACTGAACAAATCTGCATGGAACGTGGATTCTGACTTTCCATCAAGCATGCTGCTCGATAGCGTGCATACGTTAATAATGGTATGAATTTGCAACTTGACGTTGATTGAGTATATTGCTTGCATCAGTAAGTTATTGGTGGTCTTTTCTATCGTCTGTTGTTAAAGAATCTATTGAACTTTCAATAAATGGAAAACTACCATTTTAGTCTCCCTTTCCTTTAAGATGACCCTCATTTGGTTTCTATACTTTGAAGTTAGTTAGTTATCATCATAATTCATCATGATGTTAAATGGTTCTAAAGTTTCATCAACATTCTCATTGAAGCTGAAATAGGTTAGCTGACTTGGATTCTAAAATTTTAAGTGGAGATGCCTAGCAAAATTTTCTGCCTGCCAATACTTATCACTATTATTTCTTCCACATTGTTGCAGCATCTTCTTTGTCACTTTTTTTTTTCATCTTCCTTGGTTATTCCTATTATTATTCCTCTTCCTTCATTCTTTTTCAAAATGTAAAATCATTGAAACCCATGTTAGTTTACACCCCTACATAGGAAAAGGTAAAAGATGGAAGGAAAAGTTACACTCTTACATTAGTACAAGTGAAGGGAACTCCAATTTTGTTTTTCCTCGTTGACACAAATAGAGGGGGGAGGGGAGGAGGGTAGGATTGGAAGAAGAGTAATGAACAGAGAATAAAATAAGGAAAGAATGCTGAATAAGAAGGTGAATGGAAAAAATAGATGATATTGCATCATTAATTTTTGTTGAGTAATATAATTTCATGTTAGGTTTCAGTTTGAGCCTTCAACAGAAAAGTTGATGGACTCCCTTGGCGCCTCCATAAAGATATTAGTTCTGCTTTTATTTCTTTTTCTTTTCTCCCTGATGAGTTGGCTTGATAGAAATAGGTAGGGTAATGTCCTATAAGGGATAGTGCCCTTCTTTAGATGATCTAGAGGGAAACAGAATATTTTACATGCTAAGAGATGGAGGAAAGACATTTGGGACTGAAAAGCTTTGGTTGTTTCCTCCAAATGCTTTTGTTAGCTATTCCTTTTTCAATTTAGGTTCCAGTTAGAATGGTTTTTGTACTCCCGTACCCAAGATTTCTTTTGTAATTCCATTCACTTAACGAAATTGTTTTGCTTTCTATAGAACAGAAAAAAGTGTTGATAATACAAAGTACGAAGTGAGAAGAGTACCCAATTGAAAAAGAGGGTCCAAATGAGAACAACTTAAAGTAGGACTGAGGAGATAGTTTTCCCTAGTAGCTCTCCTCTCTTATCCCTGGGGGACTGTACCCGTGTTGTACGTGTGCACGATCAATTTCATGTTATCCGGCGCACTGTTTTCACTGAGCATCCTGTTATCCATCGAATGTAAAGAAAAGTATATAGCAAACGATTCAAGTTCTACTCTATTTGTATATCTGCATAAAGGACTTGGTTTTGTTATTTTATTATTATTATTATTTATTTATTTTTTGTGTATTGATGCAGAAAAACAATTGTGAGAGTAACCTTCCAAGTTCTGCTGCGAGTTACCTTTATGCCACTGAATTTTCCGATGTTGGAAAGAATGATTGCAGCATAGAAGGATGGGATCTCGTGGAGCATCCAACTTTTCCTCCTCCACCTTCCCAAGCTGAAGATATTGAGCATTGGACTCGAGCAATGTTCATCGATGCCACCAGAAAGTAATTTAATGGGTAACTAAAACTAACTCTGTTATCTAATTTTTGTAAATTAGACCATCTCCCTCTTCAAAAAATTTTTTTAATAAAAATCTTCTCAAGCAGTTTGTTTTTGGAGATTATGTTATGTAAAAGCACACATCTATGTATATAAACACAAGATTGTTTGAACAACAGCAAATTACTGGTTTTCTAAGATCATTATGAAAAAGGAAGAAAAGACACAAAAGATAGTCGTATTACTATTAGAAAAGCTCCAGATCTGGAGCATTAAGCCATTTGTTTTTATTAATAGTTCAATTCTTCATGGTCCATCATAACATTATCATATTTAGATTCTGAACACATTTTCTAGTTATCCTCTGACTTTAATAACATTTGGTCTCAGGTGCCATGGAGATAGCGCGAGAGAAGTTCTTGGAACAACTCAATGCATCTCTGGTGCATGATCGATCAGCTTTGGACCTGTAAATATGGAGACTTAAAAAGGGTACAGATCTGAACATATTTAGATTTAGACGAACTACTACTATTATTCCATCATCTTATATTCTGGATATATTTTAGATTTAGGAAAATTTCTATTGTTGTTCTATAATCTTAGACAATAGCCATAGTATTCGGAAAATTCTTAAATGGGTGCACATGGAGGCAGGAGTTGGGTTGTGGGGATGTGATGTCTTTCAAATGTACATATAAATTGGCTAGAACTGGTTGAATTGAACAAAGGAACTTCAATATAATATAAAACCATCTGCATACAAACGCTATGACTCTAAGATAGCGATGCATTGTTTAGTCAAATTGTCTTGTTGAGAGCTTTTAGTCTCCAAAACGTACAATTGGAGGCATGTCTCATTAGTCCGGAAACATAATTAGAAAGTGCTTTCACAGTTAGCATATTTCTTGCCTCTTCATTACTCTTTTACTTCTTTCTCTTCTTTGGTGGTGGGAGGGTTTCTTCGTCCTCTTCTCCTTCAAAGTTGTCTTCTTCTTCTGCATCTGCATCATCTTCATCAACGTCTTCATCGTCCTCATTATTGTCTTCATCGTTATCGTCGCTCCCACCATCATCATTATCGTCGTCACCACCATCACCGCTGTTATCACTTCCACCATCGTCATTATCGTTGCTGTTGCCAGCATCTCCTCCTCCATTAGCGCCTTCTTTAATGGGGGCATTTTTACCTTCCTCTTCTCCATTTTCAAGCACATCTTCATCTTCTCCGAGATCATTATCACTGTAGTTGTTTTCATTTTCATTTCCTTCTCCATCCACTGGTTTCCTCTGGCATTTCCTTTTCTCGTTGGCATTCGAATTCAGGAACTGTACGCAAAAGAAATTTGAATTTCACGGGGAAGAAAAAGCTACAATGAATTATCAAAAAAACCAAAAGGGGACCAAAATATAAAACCAGAAAGTGACCAAATAAAATGGAACTACGGAAAGTGGGGCGTTGTCCCCTCCCTGAATCTGCATGGGATTCTTTCCTGGTCCACTATGGTCTGGTTAGGACAAATTTGGCCACACAGAGCTTATAGATAAAAGAAAATTGCAGCGTATCACCCATCTTATAATACTAAATGATACTTATCTAGTTTCAAAATTAACTATAAACGAGAAACATATCATCTGTCACTCTTATGATATATTAATTACAAAGATACAAATAACTATCATATTAATTTGTTAGCTAACTTATTTTGTTTTTCTTTATCAAAAAAAAAAAGAAAGAAAAAAAACGAACTGTCTTTCGAATACTATTATGTTTCGCTTATGTAGATGAACAAGTGGCATGCTACTATTAATTATATAAAAAAAAATCCAATAAACTATAATGTTATAAAGAATCCAGGTTATTAATTACCTTTAGAAATTAAATGTTCGAAGTAAAAAATTATGTTACTGAAGAGCCATAAATTACAAATTGTTTTTAAGCGCTTGTTTTGTTGTATTTTAGATTGACATAATTATAATTATTTTTACGAAGTAATAAATACTTTGTATTACTTTGTAAAAATGAATGTGTACATATAATATAAAAGCAATTTACTAATATCAAATGTGACGTAACTTACCTTCTAATGTTTGTGACATTTTTCAATTTTTTGTTTGTAATCTTTTGAAGTTTATTTATTTATTTTTAGTGCAAGAGTGAATGTTTTAATTTGATCCTTTTATGTATGAAATGTTTTCCAATCAAAACTTTACTGATCTGAATTTCTTAAAGTTAATTGATAAAATGATGGCATGACCTCAAAATATATTCATTGTCGTAGTTTAAAATACCTTATATTTTATTTCTTTTAGTACACCAACATGTGGGGATGAGAGTTTGAACAGATAACTTTTTAGTCTCAATAATACATTACTTGACGAGTTGAGCTAGATTCTAGTTGATCTTTATATTTTAATCAATTAAATAGACATATTCACTTAGAAAATCAACTCTTGCGCGCTACCTCACTAGCAATAACTTTCCTCTAAAAAAAATATAGGGGTTAAATATATTATAATATTAACCATGGAAGATTTCATTTTAAAAAAAAAAATCATAATAAAATCCATACAACATCATTTTTAAACTATTTTTTAAATTTAAAAAAATCAATTAAAAAAAATCAAAACTTAATAAGAAAAAATAAGAGACAACTGAAAGTTGATTCAACTATTTTAGAATTATATATTTAGCCGAAAATAAAATCTCTCTCCAAAAGTTTTCACATTTAAAAACTAGTTTGTACGTAAAAGCAATTACAAAAAAAAAATATATATTTTTTTTAAAAGAAAAGAAAATATTAAGAATAGCGTACAAAATAGACCTCGTGTATCTTACCTTTCTTGAAACGACGGGGATCGAAGAAACTAGAGTTCAAATAAGACAAACTTTGATTTATAGACTTTTCGGTGGTCTTTTTCTTCTATTCCAGTCTCTAATCATGTTCAGTATAATGATAAAAATAATCACCACTAGCTGTCGTCTTCTTGGAAAAACAATTCAAAAAGTAAAGAACACGAGGAATTTTTCTGACTTTTTTTTTCAATTAAATTGCAGCAGTTTATTAAAAATGAGAAGAATAGATTCTGTGTCCATAAAAAACTATAGGCGCAGAATCAATATTCCAAACGTGATCGCTAATGAAGTCGAAAGAAGACGAGAGTGTAAAATAAAAAGAGAGAAAACATAGTAACTTCACCTGAGACGAAGCTAGCAACTCGGCCATGGCCATGAGGCTAAGCAGCATGGCCGAAATTCCTCCGGCGCACGTTAGCAGCAAGCGCCGGTGTACAGAAGAACTTTCGGTCTCCATTTTTGTACGACCTGCAACGGAGAGAACGCGGAGACGACGTACACCGTTAGATCTGTTCGCAAATCCAGTCCAAGCAACCGCGAGATCGTAAAAGAAAAACAGTTAAAAGCTCGTAAAACTCATTCTCCGACGAGAAAATAAAGAAACAAGAGGAAGAGAAACATTCAGGCAAAATCGAAAACCTAAAATCATCTCTGCCAGATCTGAAACCAAATCAGTAAGACGCAGAAGAATTAAAGAAGAAGAAGAAGAAGAAGAAAACGTACGAGAGCGCGGCCTGAATTGCACCTGAAAAGCTCAGCGCAGCGAGAAGTTTCCGAGAAAACTGAAGGAAAACGAGCGAGAAAACAGCGGGAAAGTGAAAGAAAATGAAGTGGCGAGAGAAAAGAAAAGCGGAGGATCGATGTAATGTATATGCAAGGAAGAGAGTGTGAGTGAGTAGCGAGTGAACTTTGAATTGATGACGTGTTTGATTAACGGCCGTCGGATTAAGTTACATTAGAGGCCGAGAAGATGATGATGAAGAAGAGGGGAAGGAATATGAGAAATGGGGGTGTTTGGTTACGGGGTTGGAGATGGAGATGGTGGGAATAGAATAACGTATCAATTCCAAAGGGTATCATACGTCCCTTTTACACCACCTTTTCTTTTTTCATAAAGGAGAGATTCTTTCTAACCTTTTCCATCACAAATATCTTTCTTCCTACATAATATCACATTTCTTTTGGGCAAAATTCAAAGATAAACATGGTACCAAATATTAGCTCAATGAGTTCATGGATAACCTCTGGAAAAATCTATCGTGAGTAACATCAGTTTAACTAATCAAGTCGAATAGTTTATTCTATATATGATACTACATATGTATTAAAGTAGAACATCGATAACCTTTCTTGGAGTAGTTATTTGAATAGGTGTCTGAATAGATACATCATAGGGTAAGGTAGCTTGGAAGATTTACTTCTATAGAGATTGATCATCTTTTAGTTCACTATAGATGATAAACATCGTATCTAAAAGACATCAGGTTTTGATTTTTGGGAGGCTGGATATGATAGTGAAATGAAGTAATCTACTAATATTGGGCATGTCAACTCGAGCAACAATACAACACAGCACTACAAAAATTTCATTTTAAACACCATTTTTTTTAAAGTGAAAAATATATTTAGTACTTGATTGTTTTCTAGGATTGTTCATGAGAAGAGAGTCAATTTTACAAGCTGTGGGGCATTTCTAGTACATAAATTCTATGTAAAGGTAAACAAGAAAATTATCTAGTTAAGTAGTGCATTTCCTTCAATTATCCAAGCCCATTAATTGCGCCTAGGAGCTTGGCGGGCCCAGAAATAAGTGGGCTGTGAATTTCAAGTGACGCCTAATAGGAGCTTCAGCCCATTGGGCCGGAGAAGGCCCGTCTTTCGTTTTCAAGTAATAGAGAATAACCCATAGTTGCTTTGGAGTGATTGATGGGCTTGGATAATTACCCATATTACTCAACAAAAAGTCGACAGAGATTGTAGTGTGTCTTTTAATTTAGATATTACAAATATGATTACATCTTCCTGATCAAGTATCTAATTTCAAAGTGAATTTTAATTTTTGCTAAGTGGTTAATGAAAACTAATCTCAAGAACTAAAATATTTTTTTTTACTTTAAAGATTCAGAACCTTTGTCAAAAAAAAATCATAGAATATTTAAGAATTAACCGTTGAGATATCTTGCTCTTTTTTTGGAAGTTGGAGGTTCAATCTCATATCCCCACATTGAGATTTTTTTTTAGTAAAAACGATCTTATAGTCAAAGGTAGATGCCTTAACTAGTTGAGTTATATTCCGATAAATGCGAATGTTTAGATTTAAACTACTAAAAAGGGAAAATAGAAATTATAATGGCGGTGGCGAATGTGGTGAGTCCACATTAAATTGAGGGGAAATGCAATAATTTTGTGGGGAAATGAAAGTTGTTTCATTATATATATTTGGGTTTTGAGTGGCAAATTCATCACTCTTAGCTTTAACACGAAAAGGTTTGCTCCCTTTTTCCCCTTTGCTTTTATTTCTTTGGATGCATTACGTTGTCTGTATTATTTGCATCTCTCGTTCCTCAATTATTTGGCTATTCCTTAATCGAGAATCTAAATGGGTTTTTTATTTTAAAAAAATAAAAAAAATATCTCTCTCACAGAAATTATTTAGCACTCTCCTGTAAGGATAAAATGTACGATAAAAAATAAATTTTTTATTTTTAACTTAATGGTATAAAATTGACAACTATGTTATACCCATAATTGTACACTATTCTCTCTTATTCCATTATTTAGCTAGTTCTTATTTAATAATCTTTTTTAATTAAAAAATAAAAAAAGAAGAAAAATTATCTCTCTAGGTTCTCAATTATTTGGCTCTTCCTTAGTTAAGAATCTAAATGTTTTTTTTTAATTTATTTTAAAAATGATATAAAAGGGAAGGAAAAAAAAAGAAAAAAGAAAACTTTGCACTTTATATAGACCACATGGAAGGCAACAGAAACAGGAAGAATTTTTTAAAAAAGAGAGAGCAATTACAATGGTTGAGAGTGTTTCCTTCTCTTGCACCACCAAATCCAACATTCCAAGAATAGATTGCATTTTCACATTCCTTTAACTACAATTTTTAATTAATTAATTAATGCACCTTCTTAAAAACCAAATTATTATAAGGGATAATTGCATAAATTACTTTATTAAAACAATACTTAAATGAGATGTTATAAGCCAAAACGAGCCTGACTCAATGATAATTAGTATGTATCCCCCAATCAAGATGTGAGTTTCATCCCTCCACATGTTGTGTTGAAAAAAATTAGGATGTTAATTTTTTTTTTATTTGTCAATTACTTATTGATTAGCATATTCTATACAGAAAACGTTAAAATCAACTACAATTTTAAATCAAGGTAAAATTTTCAATTCAATAATAGTAGATAAAACATCTATTACCATTTAAGTACAATCTCTTAACGGGAGATATATGTAAATTAGTGTTAAAAGCCGGGGTTTTGAACTAAAAAGTAAAAGTAAAATTGGACTTAATATTTTAAATTTTATTAAAGAAAATGGCCTCCCATCATATTTTTTGTTTATTATAATTATTCCGTAAAAAGTGACGAGATTTGGTGAAATTCATGACTACCTTTGCCATATTCTATATTCAACGAAAGATATAAAGAGATTCTCTTTATAAAATTAGGAGAAAGAGAGCTAGATTCTCCAGCGGTTTCTTGGTTTAAAATATTTAAGTGTTTGGTCTAATCTTATATGTAGAAAAATACGCACTTTGTGCAGAGGAATATTATAATAAATCAGTTTTTTTTTCTCTTATAGAATAATAATTTTGTAATTTTAGACGTGTCTTGTAATCACGTTTTTAGTTTTATATTTTCAAAACTAAATTTGTTCACTACAACTTGAATGTTGAACTTTATTTCTCCGGAAAAAAAAAAGTACAGTTTTCAGATTTAAAATTTTGGCAAAGATTCTAAAACCATTCTCTAAAACCATTTCTATAGTACTAAAAAAATAGATAAAATATATAAAAAAAAATCAACATATTGATCTAATATTAATAATAATAAAAAATTTTAACCATTTTCAAGAGTGTAAAGCACTTATTTGTTAATTTAAATTAATTATTATGAAATTTTTAAAATAAAAAAATAATTGATTAACATGATATTTTAATCAACAATGTAATAAAGTTGATCTCAATATTTCTGTCCCTTCATTTATGTGGAATGGGGGTTTATATGCTTCTGTTTTTTTTTTAAATATTACACGATCGAATTGATAAAAATAATAAGAGTTAAATTCTCCTATGATTTCTAAATTTCATATTTACAAAATTTTTAAATATTATTTCTTAATTCAACTTTTAAACGTTCCCTTTTTTTTACTTGCCCTTAGTTACAAAAATATCTTTTTTATTTTTTTGAAAAATACTTTCATTATTTAAGAAAGTAAAAATACATTTGTCTTTCTTAGTTATCAAACATTGAATGAGGGAAGGATAATAATGGTCCTTACTAATTAGAACCTAAATATTTTATTTATTTATTTATTTATTTTAAGAATAATACACCACAATAAAGATTTTAACAAACAATTTCTTTTAATAGAAATTCTTTAATTATTGAATTATGAAAAATATAAATAAACAAAGAGTGAAT
>NW_019104578.1:479225-489990 GCF_001995035.1 Momordica charantia
TTTTAAAGGGGGTGCATTATTATTGTTATTATTGTTATTATTATTATTATTGAGGTGGCAATGAAAAGGCCAAATATCCCAAACAAATAAAAGCTAAAGAAGCTTGCTTTCTTTCATTTTCTTTTCCCGGAAAGTTGACGTCTCCAAATTTTCTTTGACGTAATCTCTCTCTCTCCAACCGATATTATGAATGATATATTTACTTCCGAATCTCTCTTTTACCAATTGTGTGGTGCAGTCGAAATTTGAAGCTCATCAATTCTCAAAACCCTCTTCATTTATATTCGATTCTTTCCCTATTTAATGTCTTTTTTTTTAAATAATAAAGTTTGTGTTTATCATGTCTTTTGAAATATTAATAAATAGTTAAAAGAATAGTTTTTACTATACGCTGATGTTGAAATCTAATCGAATTGAATTGGTGAATTAGGGTTGCAACGATCTATCCCGTCTCTAGAGTTACTTGCAAAATTAGATTCAATATCGTTATAGTGCTAAATCTAATGCTTTCCGATGCCTAAATGCTTGGATCGTAGTGAAGCGAGTAGGAGCAAGACTATTTTGTGTGTTAGAAATTAGTGTACCATTGTGAAAGTATACTAGGGAAATGCTTGAAGACGTATCCTTTGATACTGGTTCATACCACTGACTACAGAGCCGTAGGTTGTAACACAAGTTGCTGTATCTGGATGCCAGCTATGCGGGCTTACTATGATTGGACGGAACCTAGCCTACATGGTCTCTCGAGGGATGACCACGTGGAAGGTATAATTATATGTCTAAGGCAATAAATATTTGATTCCATTCAAATTTTAAAGAATTAAAAATGTTTTTAAGATTTTCAATATTCTTTCAAAAATTATAAAAAGTATAAAAACACTTAAAATATTATATAATAAACATTTCACACGAATAAAATTTTAACCGTTATTAAATAAATCAAGATTTTATAATAACTGCAATTTTAGAGAGAGGATATATGCATGCCAAACATACTAAATTTTAGACTTTGTAGTAATATTTTTCTACGAGTTATAAAATTAAAAAAAAATTATAATTATAAAATTGAATTTAGGAAATTTTAGATTTTGTAGTAATATTTTTCTCTGAGTTTTAAAATTAAAAAAATGTTATAATGTATAATAAAAAATTATAAATCTAAATTTACGTAATTTTAGATTTTGTAGTAATATTTTTCCACGAATTTTAAAATTAAAAAAATTATAATAAAAAGTTATAAATTTGAATTTATGTAATACGTGTCTGTTGGGTGTGATTTGCCAATTTGTAAAACAAGTGAAGCATTATTATTATTTTAAATTATAAATTTAATTCTAATACTCAGAATGCAATTGGCAACTAATTATATTCGTTCTAAACTTAATTTTTTTTAACCACCTCTAAGCTTGGATTATGATTCTATTTTGACAGGTCATCAATATATCTATCTGATAAATTTTGCCTATTTCCAAAAAAAAAAAAAATGCCTAGTTCATTCTATAACTTTCCACATCCTATCAACTCCTAAATTTATTCAATTATTCAGTGATGATGCAAGGTTGAAACAAAATAGGTAAAATACTAAAATGGGCTATATATATATATATATATTTAAGTAGCTGAATTATCCTTTGCATTAAATGGATATCACATTAATCTTTCCAAGTATGTTAGTATTTGCCACATTTTTTATGTACAAGTTGGCATATTTATATCTACATTTCTGGCACTTGAAGAAATGGCTCTTTTTCTTTTTCCTTTCACTTATTTTTAATTGTTTACTAATTAGAATTGCACTTGAAAAGAAAGAAAGAAAGAAAGAAACAAGAGATAAGGGGGAAAAAAAGAAAAAGAAAAGAAAAGAAAAGGAAAAAAAAAAGATAGGATGGTGGGCAGGTCAGTCCAAATATAGATGGAGAAATGCTCTTTTAACCAATAAATGCACAAAGAAGCTTTTTTTTATATTTATTTTAGCATCTTCTTTATATGTCATCATCCTCTCTTATTTCTCTTAATCAATCAATGTTTGCTTTTTGAAAAATACTGCTTCATGATATTTATTAAAAAAGAAAAAGGAAAAAAGAAAAAAGAATCCCCATTGATTGAGACTTTAAATAACAAAATGACGCATTAGATACAAGATTAAAAATTTTTCGGTGAAGATTAAACTTGGCTTTTGACTGAAAAGAACGGTAATAGGATTTTCTGTAAACTATATAAATTTTTTTAAATTTATTATAAACTCTGAACTAAATTTATTATTGGGAACAATTGAATAATTAAATGACGTAGAGTATTTGTTCTTGAAGTTTAAAAATAAAGAAATGGAGTATCTAATTAGTGAATGAACTCTAGCTTTTATGTAGTTCAATAGACGTGTTTAAGATCGATACTTAGAAATGGAACCGAATGATGGGATTGATTTGGGATGAAATTGACAGTCAAACATGGAGGTATCTTTTAACCTCTCTCTCTCTCTCTAAGATGGAAAATTTAATTAATCTGACAATATTCATTCGTTTAAGAATATTACATCATCAGATTGGTGTGCCGCAGTGAAGGAACAGATCGATTAGACATTTTTTCTTCTTTCAGCAGTTGATCAAAAGATTCAAACCCCATAATTAATCTGTCGTTTAACTTTGGGGTTGAAATTGGCTATGGAAGCTTTAAACAGTTTACCGATCTCTCTTGGGTTTTCTCCTGCTGCTCATCAATGGCGGCCTAGGAGAAAATTAAATGGAAGTTAAATTAAAACTACATGCTTAATCAGCAAAGTCTAATTTACTTTATTAATTTACGTAGCTTTCTTGTTAATATAATATATTTCTTAATTCCTCCGCACATATATAAAGCTAGCTACTCTCCTTTTTGGCAGTTGGAGGCACGATTGTTTGTTGGCAGCTTCTAAGTTATAACATATACCGGCAATTTTGAATGAGCTGATCTTAGAAGCTTTAATCAACAGTTGATTTGGAAGTTAGGAGAAATCTTGTTACTGAGTCTGTTTTGATCCACAATAGAAGAGCTGGGGCATTGAAGAATTTGTGTGAGCAGCTTCAAAAGCTTCCAATCTATGGCGGAAATGGATGGTTCATTTGATGTTGCAGAAATCTGAGCCTAGGGTTAAAAACGACCCAAATTTCATAGCCGAATAGGCACGGCCCAATATAAGAAGGGCTCCACCACGGGCGGTTTTTGAAGTTTATTTTTCAAAAAGCTAATTGCAGGTTCGGCCGTAGAAATCAACCTCGAAACTGCAGGTTCATGGCGGTCCGCCGGAAATGGCGACGTCGCCGGAAAGAGAGGAGTATGGTACGAAAGCGGCGCAGTTTGAAGCCAGAATTATTGGGTTTTATTTTTTTTTTCTTTCTCCCCTTTTTTATCCTTCGAGAAAAGGGCAAAAAAGAATCGGCGTAGTTGTGTTGGCACGGCAGCTTCCCCCTCCCATGGTGGGAAGTGAGGTCATGGGGACGTTAACAGCTGAATGACTGTAGCATATAGAGCAAAAATACAAAGGAAAAAAGGGGCAAAAAGAAGAGGGGAGAGAGAGAGGGAAAGAGGAGAAGGAAAAGTTAAAAATAAACTTGTATATATAAGTTAGGTTCTGTATCTTTTTTTCCCATTGTTGAGTTGCTTTCTCTTTCTTTGTGTTTCTTTCCAACTCACAGGGAAGTGAATGAGCGAGGAACTGCATTTTCTTTTTATTTTATTATATTTTGAGGGCGGCATCGTTTTCACAGCTTGTTTGATCTGCCCACTATTTCAGAGCTTTCTGTGGTCATTTTCTACTGTTATTATACTCAGACTCAGGTGGGTTTGTGTCTCCAATTGCTTCATCATGAAACAAAACCTTTCTTCTTCTTCTTCTTCTTCTTCTTCTTCTTCTTCTCCTCCGGTTTTGGCAAGCCCTTCAAAACTGTTTTGAATATTTCTTTTCAGACTTGAATTTCCTAAGGTTTTTTCTGGAATCCCTTTTCATTCCAGCCCTTGCTGCTGCCAAATTTCTTGTGTTTACTGTTTTCTATTACATATAAATACATGTTTGGCCCTTTTGTTTGATTGCAAGCGAGTTTATTACATATGGGAGTCACTTGCAATATAAATATCTTTTCAGAATTGGAAGGGGATGGGAATTTGAAGTTGTGTACACTGTGCAGTTGGTTTTGATATTTGATTGCTTGTTTTGCTCATCTTTTCTGCTTAGAAACCCATCTGTTATTTTTGCTTTAGAATGAAAGGAGCCTATTGGAAAAGGAGTAGTTGCTTTAGAATGATCAATATTTTGTACTAGTTCCATGGATATAAGCTGTAAACCTAATTGCTTCCTCCCTTTTTTCTGTGCGGTTCCTCTTTACTTTTGATCTTTTTGTTATTTGTAGTTCACTCATATCAATTATTATGTAGGAAATACCTTTTTTCTAAGTTGAGAGATGGATGTATTGTCTTTTTCATTTCTTACATTTGCTTCTCTTTTCCATCTTTTCCAGTCCATTTTACTCTTATGATTGGTCAACAGAGTATGAGCTCTTCATCAACTCAACTCTGTGCTTCAAGGATGGGCATCTATGAGCCATTTCACCAGTTCAGCTCATGGGGAAATGCCTTTGGTAGTCGACTAGAGTCGAGCGTATCGCCTATTATAAAAGTGGACGATTGTGTAGACAATAAAGTGAGAATACTCTATATTGTCTCTTGTTAGAAAATCTGAGTTTCCAAGGTTCTCCTCTTGTTGTTGGATTCTGGTAATTTTTGTTTCCTGACTTTGTAGCCGGAGTTCATTCCTTCTGAATCAATGGATCATCTCGAGAGCAGTCAAGAAATGAACAAACCAATCAACGATAAGGTGATGAGACTACAAACCATCTCTCCGTTGTGCAATCTTCATTTCCTTCCTTTGTTCTTCTCATTTGTTCCATGTTCCTCCCTTTGCACTAATTTCTGTGTACATCGTCTAATACACATATGCAGGTACAAAGACGTTTAGCACAAAATCGCGAAGCCGCTCGTAAAAGCCGTATGAGGAAAAAGGTGCTGAAAGATAATGATTTGTACAAGTTTTGTTGATATCTGATATATGATTTCAGGACTTATTGATCCCATTTTAGTTCTGTTTTTCAGGTTTATGTGCAGCAGTTAGAAACAAGCCGCTTGAAGCTAGCACAGTTGGAGCAGGAGCTAGAGAGAACCAGGCAAAAGGTAAGATTGAAGCCAATCTTTTCTAATACAGCCTATTTTTTATCCAATTAAACATAAATTCTTTGTTGTAGGGTGTATACTCAAGCTGCGTAATCGATACTGGCCACTTGGGATTTGGTGGGTCGGTAAACCCAGGTTTGTGATTTCCCGTCTCAACTCGTGCAAGTTCACCTCATAACTCGACCTTTCTTTAACCAACTGAACTTACTTCATAACCTTAGCCTCCCTTTTTTCTCTATAGTTTGACTAAGTTCACACCTTCTTTCTTTGCCACTTCAACTGCAGAAGATCTTTATCTCTTTAAACACAGACAAAACCAGTCATTTCGTACTCCTAGAAAGAGAAGAAAGTGAATCTTTGAGCTGGTTCCAATCTGAGATTTCTGCTATGTGCCTTTCAGGGATTGCTGCATTTGAGACGGAATACAATCACTGGGTTGAAGAGCAACAGAGACAGATCATCGAACTCAGAAAGGCATTACAACTTCATATAACCGATATAGAACTCCAAATTTTGGTGGAGAGCAGCTTAAAACATTACTACAATCTATTTTGCATGAAACAAAATGCTGCAAGGGCTGATGTATTCTATTTAATGTCCGGGGTATGGAGAACATCGGCAGAGCGTTTTTTCCTCTGGATAGGAGGATTTCGCCCATCGGAGCTGCTAAATGTAACAGCTTACCTCACTTTTAGCTTGATGTTTTACAATTGTTTGCCACTCATTCCATTTTATGCATTCATTCTTTCTGGTTATATTACAAGTGTGTTCTGTTTTGTTTTGTTATGAGGTTAGAACTTAGAAGTATGTTGGTTATACTAATTGTTGTTGGTTATTATTTATATCGGAGCTTGGAAGAGCCGACGTTTTCTTATAGGAACTCCACTTCTATTTTAATTCCCAAGTAGGATCCTGAGGAAGTATCAGAACCAATCTTGGGAAATAATAGCACTACTAAAACATATAATCTTATACATAAAGAACCTTTCGATGGACTTTGTAGTTATTGCTGATGCTAATCCCAGTACGGTAGTGTTGATATATTCTTCTATTGTAAAGCAGGCTAAAATCAAACTCTTAATAGTACTCGGTTTGTTGTTAGTTGTGTGCATGTGCCAACACTTGCACGTTCTCCCTTTATTTTTGCATTGTATGGCCAAATAATAGATCAGCATCCTAGTTTAGATGATAAGAAAGCCTTTCTAATATGCTGACAGGTTCTCAAGGCATACCTTGAGCCGTTAAACGAACAACAACGAGCCGATATACACAATTTGCAGCAATCGTCTCGGCAAGCTGAAGATGCCCTTTCACAGGGAATGGAAAAACTGCACCAGAATCTATCCCACAGCATTGCCAATGATCCTCTAGGAAGCTATATTTCTCAGATGGGTGATGGGATGGAGAAACTAGAAGTACTGAAGAGCTTTATAAGCCAGGTAACGTACTGTAGTCTGCATTTTCTTTCACAATCAATGGAGTTGATTGCCTTTCTGTTCCACTTTTTTTTCGCACATTCGCATATTTCATAGACTTGTATGATTTTGCTAACACGTGAAAAATGGGTCAAGGAATTCGTAGCTGGTCAGAAGTTTGAATCCTAACCTCATCCGCTGCTTCAACTTCTAAAAAATTGTATAATCTTATCCTCTTTTTCAGAATAAAAGATGATGAACATAAAAGATTATAAATTACGAAAGGTGACTTTTTAGAGTTGTGAATTTCATACTGCAAGTATTTCAGTCTGCAAGAGGCTAGGGAGTGATGGTCCTTTGGATCGCCACGGACACATCTCAAACGATTTTCTAAAACTTAAGAAAGGACAGTCTGTTTTCCACGTCTTGAGAAACTTGAATACTCAAATAGGCTCATCTTGGTAAAACACCTTCCTTAACAGCGCTGCAATATTCCATAGACCAATTCTTCTTATCATGATTTTTCATCCTAGATGCTGACTAACAGATCTCATCAGTATACTTCGTCCTTTAAAATTTCTGTACTGTGTTTAAGTACATTCCATATCTCCAAAATCATTCACTCCTCAACGTGTTTAATAAAAGTATCCTGCTCTTGGAATCCTCTTGATGAAAAAAAAAAGGCAAATAATTAAAAATATATCAAATCAATAAATATCAAAGCCCCATTAGCATTTTGTAGTGATACTAACGGAATGTTAACTCCAAGGACCTCTTAGAACTATTTTCTAAAGGTCGAGGACCAAAATGTCAGTTTTTAAAACTCAACGACTAAATAGAAACTTATCTTAAAATTCGGTGCCTAAAAGTATATTTTACTCTAGTTTTCTACTACTGCTCAAGGAGCAAATGACTTGTGCTATTGAAGTATGCATTTCTGTTTCTTTACTGAAAACTAGAGTATGATGAGTGTGTAACGATTGTTTTTGTTTTGTCCCGAACCCTCACTCGTCCAGCCGAGTGATTGTTACAATTTTCTCGAACAGGCAGACCATCTCAGGCAAGAAACTTTGAAGAGAATGTCTCACATCCTAACCACGAAACAAGCAGCGCAAGGCTTGCTTGCTCTGGGCGAGTACTTCCACCGTCTCCGCGTTCTCAGTTCCCTCTGGTCCGCTCGACCTCGCGAACCTTCCTAGCCATGGGAAGCTCAGACATGGCCACCCACATATCAATACCACCTTAAGGCATAAACTACAAGGAGTATATACTTTTGCCTCTTATATAAGAGAGGGACACAAGTCCTGGTATAAGTGCTTCTGCTGGACGCATTTTAGTAAGCAAGTTCTCTAGTTTGCAAAATGTATATATATATCAATCCTTCTTATAATGCTGTCATTGTAAGAAACTTAGTTGATGAATTTTATATAGTAAAATTTTATTTTTGTATGATTCTTAGTCTCACACTTGCTATAGGCAAATAATTCCAGTGACTCACTTCTACCAATCTTTTAGTCTTGCTTTTATGATCTTTTGCCATTATGCTCTAATTTGAGATTAAATGTCAATATAAACCTAATTTAATTAGTTAAGGAACTAGTAATTTTTTTTTAAAGACTAGAAATCTATGCACCCATCATCTTTATTTGAATTCAAAAAGAAAAAGTTAGTGTAGTGCTAAAGAAGTCTAATTGCCTCTTTCTATAATTATTTGAAAGTTACTTTTAAAAATATTTACACGAACATATTAGTGTACATCTTTTTAGAAGTCAGAGATTTGAATCTTTGTAATTGTGGTAGGTTGGATTTTGGAAAAAAAAATGAAAAGAGGAAGTTGCTTTTAAAAATTATTTATGTTTCATAGAACTATAAATGTGTTTTGGTTTTTTTAGTTAGTTTATTTTTCTTTAACTACTTTTACATAATTAAAGTTGTTATTTCTTTATAAAAAAAATGTTGGCTCTTCATCGTTTTTCTTTTCAAACAATTATAATTTTGATGTGGAGATTCCAACTTCCAACTTTAAATTGAGTATATTTGCTTGGACCAATTAAATTATGTTTGAGTTGAATCTCTCTGTCAACTCAATCGAAACTTGTTCCACTGCACTTATGGAACTACTAGTTAAATTCTTTTTAAAAAATTTTAAAAATTTGCATTGTAGTGGGCCAAAAAAAATAAATAAATAAAATCTTAGAGATGTTTGTTAAAAAAAAAAAGTAAAATATTTAAATTTAAAGTAAGTACTCTAAAGGTCTATGATCCTAGATAAAAATTTTTTTATTGATATAATTAATATAAAATAATCGCTTCATTAATAATAATTTTGCTCATGGGATTCTGGTTCAAAAATTATACTTTATATATGGATGATTTTTTAAATTTATATGAAATCTCTAAAATTAAATTAAAAGAAAAAAATAACCTTAAAAATGTATTTTGTTTTCAATTTGGAATAAGTTTTTATAATTTTTTTTTAAAAGGTGAAAAATTAAATGAAGAAATGAGGAGTATAGAAACTTAATTTTAAAAAAATTAAAAATACAAAATACAAAATTGACATGGGAGCCAATTCTGACTTTCAAGTAAATTGCGAAACAAAATCTGCTGCTTGAAAATGAATCAAACTTGCGATTTGGTACTACAGAGAAAGAACTGCAGATAGAAGAACTAAGAAGAAACCAAATCGGAAGTTGCAGAGCGATAGAGATCGCGATCGTCAAGAAGAACACTGTGAAGATGCACAGATCATGGCAAGTGATGGTTATTGTCCTTGTTTCAATCTTAGGACTGCCATCCTCTTCTTTCTCGAGCGTAGAGCAGCCGCTCACGGCGGATGGAAACGTGTTGGAGCTCGACGAATCCAATTTCGATCTCGCAATTTCATCATTTGACTTCATATTGGTCGACTTTTACGCCCCATGGTGCGGCCACTGCAAGCGTCTTTCTCCGGAGGTACCTTCTTCTCCTCGTATTCGCTTTTCCATTCTTGTAAATTATCCATCCTATTCGCACTCTTAATTGCAACTCTTGCCGATATTATACGATCTACTTCTGGATGGCTGCAGCATCTTCAGATACGTAAGCGGGTGAAGCAATGGAATTTTTTTTTTCTTTTTAAAACCTTAGTATGGATGTGTAGAACCAACTAAACAGAATCGAAATGGACTTTAAATACTTATTTATGTATCGAATGGAGGATACAGTGTATTTGTTTTCCGATTGAACCGCCTTTGTAGAAACGAGAATTTTGAGTCGGCATCTATCTGGTCAATTGACATGCATTTGGAAGAATTGAATTCAGTTAATTAAAGGGCTCAGAAAATATTAGTAAGCGATTCTCACCTGCCGTTTGCTGCTTCTGAAGTCTGTTCAAGTCTAATTGAAAGTCGGCAAATGATGAATCCGTCAGCTATTTATTTTTTTCGTATTATTATATGACCATTAGTGTACTACATGATAGATCCATCTACTGTACAATCCATTAAGGTGTTTTTTTTTTACCTTGAAAGGGTTATTTAAGTTTCCTCTATCAACTCCATCTGATATTCTGTAATAATTTATAATTTTGAGCGGCAGATTTTAACTTCCGGAGAAATCTCTGTTGAAAAGAAGTTTATGATCTGGATTATATCCATAACATTCTTTAGGGGGCTTCTCTTCGTAGTTCGTTCTTATTTAGTTGATAATAGGTTTTGGTGGCATCTGGTGTCTTATCTTCTTGCCCAGTTCATTTTCTTTTTATCTTTGAAGAACATTTGAAAGTGGGAGGTCCTAAGACGGTTGTCCAGGTGGAGGATTAACTCTAATGATACAATGTAGAGAAGGAATTCATCTATGTACCTACAACCTCTGTGTGCATTCTCCGTAAGGAGTTTTAGAGTATAAGAACTGTCTTTAGTTCAATCTCTCTTTCCCACAGTTTCTGGTACAAGTTTCTTCAGTCATGTGGTGTGAGTCTCACTTTCAAATTCCTTTTGTGGAGTTTTTTCTTTTTTATTATAAGAATAATATTTGGAGGAGTTTCTTGTTAAGGTAGCTCTCACTTCATATGGACGGAGACGGTTCTTTGAAAGGAGTAGAATTTTTTCTTATAAATTTATTTATGCATTGGGTTACTATAACTAATAAGCCTCAAAATGTCTCTATTT
>NW_019104578.1:490230-537981 GCF_001995035.1 Momordica charantia
CTGCTGCACCACAGCTTGCCAAACTGAAGACGCCTGTAGTTCTAGCAAAAGTAAATGCTGACAAGTTTACTCGTCTTGCTAAAAAATTTGACGTTGAGTATGTTACTCGCCCTTTTTGCATGTTCAATGTTATAAACTATGTGGGTTTATTTAGTTTTTGTTTTTAGTTGTGCCTTTTGGCTTCAATACAGAGTTTAGTACAAATCTCCGAGAGACCATTTCTCTTTTCTTAACGAGTTTGCTATTCAAATACGAATTCTTAGATTATCTGAACGGCGAACCATAATTCTCTTCTAACTACGTGAACAAATTTGTACCGTTGTAGTGCCTATCCTACAATCAAGATCTTCATGCATGGCATTCCAGTAGACTATTATGGACCAAGAAAAGCAGACTTGCTTGTCCGTTATCTGAAGAAATTTGTTGCTCCGGATGTCTCAATTCTGGACTCTGACTCATCGATTAATGATTTTGTTGAAGCTGCTGGGGCTTATTTCCCTATCTATTTGGGTTTTGGTTTAGATGAATCTATTATTTCTAAATTTGCTATTAAGTACAAGAAAAAGGCTTGGTTTTCAGTGGCAAAGGGTTTCTCAGAGGATGTCATGGTGTCTTATGATTTTGATAAGGTTCCTGCTTTGGTTTCTGTCCATCCAAATTACAACAATGAGCGGAGCACTTTCTATGGCCCCTTTGAAGGTTGGTTTGTATATCAACTGCCCTAATCTATCAAGTTACCTCATCTGGGTTCACGTCCATGTGTGTAATCAGAATGGTTTCTGAGAGTTAAAACCTTGTCATGCAGTATGCTATACATAAATCGTTTATTGTATTATGTAACTATTTCTTAATTTCCCGAACCTGCTATTAGAAGTTTACGATTCTTTTGAGTGTTTCATGCACTGTTCATAGGGATGTTAAACTGCACTTTATTTTTTGCACTGGCTAGTCTCACTTATTTAGGGAGAAGGTTGGAACTTGGAAGAACTTTCCATGAGGAACATATGTGGCTTGGAAGCTTATGAGACCAGAGGTTATTGATATTTATATAAATTGTTAAATAGGCTAAGTTCCCAATTGCTTGAATTCTTACCTATTGTATGTGTACACCAAGATGTGCCTGCTTGATTTCTTTTCGATTGTCATGAACATCCCAATAAAATTTCTTCTACATATAGTTGTGTATACATGGTCCTTCAGGTGCTTGAATGTTCATCCGTCTGACTCTCTGTCATTGATATGTTATATGTTCGAGATAAAATGGTTTAAGCTTTCCTATTTTCATTGTTCAGAGCAATTTTTGGAGGAATTCATAAAACAAAGCTTGTTTCCTCGTGTTCTGCCCATAAACTACGACACTCTTAAGCTGCTAAAAGATGATGATAGGAAAATAGCACTCACAATCGTGGAGGATGAGGATGATGACCAGACAAAGAATTTGATCAATTTATTAAAGGCTGCTGCATCTGCTAATCGGGACTTGGTGTTTGCTTATGTTGGGGCCAAACAGTGGGGAGAATTTACAGATTCATTTGGGGATAAGAAGACCACACTGCCAAAAATGGTCATCTGGGATGGGAAGGATGACTACTTAACGGTAAGTCCTCATTGAAGGCAAATGATACTGTATATCATGTTCATTCTATCGTTTGGTTTTTTGGCTGCTATGATGTCACATTTTGCACAGCACTTAGCATCATGTTGGTTGGGATGGGTATGCTCTCAATATTTTTACTGCCGTAGGGTAATTAAAATTGTGACAAACCAAAATTTCTTGAATATTTGTCTTAAAAGTCATCCTGAATATTAAATCTGCTAGCATGTCATTGTGTTTAGATAGGAATAGCCACAAACATGCATGTCAAATCATGAGTAAAATTAGACATGCATATATGATACTGACATATAATAACTCTTGCATGTATGAAGCCTGAAGAAACAAGTTCTCTTTAATGGGCTAAATAATTTTGAAAGAATTATTCGTTCAAATGGTTCCATTTGATTGTGCTTGTGCAGCAAGATGAGTTTTTCTGTAATATCTGGACCGTAGCATGCATGCTCTAATGGGATTAGTAGTATGCTATAACTTTATTAGACAGCAAAGGCTGTATAGTTGACCCTAAGGAAATCAATACAATTCAGCCTATCTTAGTCTTTGATTATACGCTGTAGATGTCAAATACTAAAATGTTCTTGTGAAGAAAACAAAATTCCATTTCTATGCCATCCGCTCAACTCGGTATCATTCATGGGAGAAGAAAGGTCTATCTCTGGAAGATTAATTTTTGAGATAGCTGACATTTTTAGACACTACATTTCATTCAAAGGAAAACATAAACATGAAAAAAGAGATATATACATGTGTACAAGTAGCATAATGAGGTAGTTTAACTTGTGTTTTTTGTGTTTGATAGGTTATTGGTTCAGAAAGCATTCTTGGGAACGACCATGCAACACAAATCTCAAAATTTATCGAAGGATACAGAGAGGGGAGAACTGAAGAAAGAAAAATTGCGGGTCCTTCATTTATTGGCTTCATAAATTCACTGATAGGCATCAGGACTGTATACATCCTTGTGATTATTGTTGGAGGAATAATGCTTTTCCAAACCCTCACCAAAGATGATAACGAATATCGTAGAGTCGATACTCCGAGTCGAGACCAGTTCGACCAAACTAGCAGTAGCACCTCTACCTCCTCCCAGGTTGAAAGAAGGGAATATAGGGCTGGTGACAAGCAAGATTGAACGTGGATTTTGGTGAATTTATTCTTAGTTGGATCTCTGAATGGCTTAGGGAAAGCAGATATCGGCATGGATCAGATATAAATTTATCTCGGCACGATGATTATGAAAAGAAAACTGAGGAAATGTGTGATTTTGGCGATCAGTTCATAAGCATTGTTTACCCTTTGTGGAAGATAACTTATATTTGATGCATGCTCTTGTTCTACTTGTTCTTATTTACGTGTTTTTGGTTCAATTGAATTGATGACTTGCATTCTGTTTCTCCCTTTTCATTCTGCTGACTATTCAGGCCTTTTAGTTTGAGGCATCTCATCAAACTCAGTTGATATTTTGTAAGAATTTAGCTAACAGTGTTTCCAAGTTTAATATAGATAACTAGGGATTCTTGAAAAATAAAAATAAAGATTTAATAATAACTTTAATTCTTGAAACTTCCTCACAGGATTTTGAAATGTTATAATTACATAGTATTTAGTCTTTCAATTTTGAATTTCTAGTAGACCTTTCTAATATCCTATTAATAATATTACTAATTCAAAATATAGAGACGTGGTTTTTGAAGTATGGAGATAAATGAGCAATATTCAAATAGACACCGTAGGACTAAATTTCTAATATAATTTAGAATATATGTTTTAAATATAAATTTAAGTGATGTTTCTAACAGAGTCTATCTTGAGAGAGAGAGAGAGAGGTGTATCACAAAATCATCCTGGTTAGCTGTTAATCTAAGTCTGTAGTGTATCCTATCACATAATCCATTGAAGAGTCTCAAAACCAACCCCAGATATATATACTCTCCACTTTAAAATTTCACAACCTCTACAAATGAACTTCTTCAAAGCCAAAAGAAATGGAGCAAATCGTATGAAATAATATACAATGATGCCGGCAACCAGGGTATTTCAGACACATCAACGACTGAGGAATTGATTTACAAACCAGATGATGCCATAATTCAACCATACCTCACCTCACCCCACCCCGGACCTTCCCTCTGCAAAAAGAGGGTCGGGCGATATCTGGCACAGATCTGCGTCATTCCTGTATCAGCATTCGGGAAGAGACCGAGCTGAAGCAAACGGAGAAAAACTTGTAGCTGACTCGCTACAATGCAAGGGATTCTGTTGATGACTGGAAGAACCCATGAAACTTGGCGAGGCATTGCTTGGACTCGGAATAAGCGGAATCATGTATCTTGAATGTAAAGGTGATATGGATGGGTAACACGAGGAATACGGCGAAACCAAATGAGAAGCATAAGATCTTTGGGAAGATGCATTTTGGAGCTCAACTGAGCTTCTGCTCACGCTCAAGGATGGGGATTGGCGGTAGGAGGATCTAAGAGACTGCTGAAGGTAAGGGGTGCTTGAAAGAGAGTGGTTCCGAGATACCGAAGGCGATCTTGATGCTGGGGATATTTGTATGGCAGAGCTTGGTGGCAAGGATGATCTCACAGAAGATAATATCGAGGAGGAGGCAACAGAGTTGGGAGCGCTCGAAAGCAATGGTGTTGATTCTGCAGGTGGTGGATTACTGGTGCTAGTTCTTGCATCTCGCTTGCAGACTGGGCAGAAGGTTCTCCAAGCAGTAAGCCAAGAGTCCACACAGATGGCATGAAATTCTGAAAATCAGTTCCACAATTAATCTACGTTCAGTATCAAATTACAAGCAGTTAGCAAGAGCATATGTATGAAACAAATGTGGGTACAGCTATCCATGTAAGCAAAGTACTGCATAACAAAAGGAAAGAGGGGGCAAAAGAAGTACATAACGACCCCCTATGTAATCTTGATCCTGTAAGCACGGGGTGGAAGGAAACTGTGGAAGGAAACTATTAGAATTCTGTTCGTGAGTTACCGGTATAAAGCAGGGGATTAGGGTTGGAAATTTGATGAAGAGAAATGGGGCATTGTTGGCAAAATGGCCTTAGAGATATCCCCTTGAATCATAGGAGCTATAGAGTCCGGTGGTAAGAAGTATTTGTGGTATAACTTATAAGGAAACATGGTTGGTTCACTGTTCATGTCCAGGGGAAAACCGTAAGCAAATAGATGGTCAGAGAATAGAAACATATCATGAAGCTTAAACCTCCTTTGAAGCCCCTACATATATTAAATCTGGAAATGGGCACATAACCTACGTTTCAAGAGATAACTGGCTAATTGTCTCAGCCCTAACGATGTTACCCTAGACCTTTTGTAGTGTCACAAAATAAGGAAGCGCCTCTGTCGAGGAAATGTGAAGGACAGCAATGGCGGATGGAAATGTGGAGGGTAGCATTGAGTGAGTTTCTACAACTATCTGGAACTTGAGATAGAAAAGATAGAAAATACTAGATATTGCATCCCTCTGCAACATTTTCAGCGAGATCTTTTTATTTTTTTCCTTCAGTATAACGAACACAAAATCAACTCTAAACAAGAAACTCTCAGGCATGATTTGGAAAGGAAAGGGACCATCAACTCTAAACAAGAAACTCTCAGGCATAATTTGGAAAGGAAAGGGACCATGGTAGTCTAGCGATGGCTGAAAAGAATACAGAAAAGATGCCCGAAGACAAGCTGGCATCTACTTCTTCACTGTACCCTTAACAAGACATGTCGGACATCCTTGATGTTGCAATTTCATATATCCTGTGCCTTTGACAAAGATGCAAAAGACAATACTTTTCAGGAACTATGTAGGGACACACAGATTTAGGAAAGCAAGAACTCTGTGGATATATGCGGTTAAGGCCTTATGGAAGAGAAAATAGTTAGGAAGAAATTCTCACATTTTAATGGAGAGGACCAACAATGGGATGTAGTTTTTGACTTTGCTAAGTTCCTTCTTTCCTTTCAAGGTTCTTTATCTAACTTCTTTTCTTTGTTTAGCAATATGGGAGGGAATTCAACCATTACGACAGATACATTATGACTTAACCAATTGAACTATGCTTAGGTTGACTTTTTTTGTCGTCATTTTCCTTTTGTAATTAACACAACATGGGGAGAGGGGAGCTTTTTTGCAAGATTATAGAGAAGTTCTTTTTGTCCAACTTTACACTAAAAACATGTGCGCGAGCTTGGTTAATCAGGCTCCTACTGCCCTTTATTTAATCAAGGCAGCGTAACTTTAGCACTCTCCACTTCTATGAAATCTGTTATATTCCCAGTTCTATCTGTAAAATCAACCTAATATCCTGCTGGTACGACTTTCAACTAAAAAAAGTACATTTATACCCCAACCACTCAAATTAAGAAATATCTTTTCTCTCTTCAGACGTTAATTTAAACCACATGAAACAAACTAATGAGCCAAACTCTAGTTGCTGGCTGACAAGAAAGCTGCAGCCAAGACCTCCAGCAACTAAATTATCTAAAGAAATCAAATGGCTTCAGGTCGTGAAAGTGGTTGTTACATGAATAATATAAAGGAGCCTAAACTTTATGTTCGTAAAAGAGCTTATACTTTTTTTACCAAATAGGAGCATCTCAACATTTTTTGAACAATTTAAACTAGGTCTTGGCGCAATGATTTAGTAAGACATTGATTAACCACTACCTTTATGATTTACATTAGTTCCTACAAACATGCTAGTATTCTTGCTTTATAAAGATTAAAGCTCATTCATTATAAACCTGAATTCACAAATATTGGGCAAGATATATACACAACAAAAAAATATAAACTTTAGTACAACGGAGTGAACTTACTGTGACGACATGGTAGAATTCTGAGCTTCTCACCAGCAGTATAGTCCTCGAGGCATATGGCACATGTTATTGATGTACAGTTATCCTCTAAAGCAGTAGTAAATATCAGGCTTGGCATTGCTTTTACTACACGTCTACTCATGCCCCGGAACTCTTGAAGATGAGAAGATCGTGGACGTTCTCGTCTTATTCGATGCCTACGAACGAAGAAACAAGTAGCAAGCACTGCAGACATGGCAAGAAGAGAAATAAAAGAGATAGCCATGATGGACCATGCAGAGTTTTCAAAGCTTGGAACAATCCATATCTCAGTGTTAGCCATGCCTGCATACTTCTTCAATGTCTCACCAGATTCTTTAGTAACAAATACAGCATGTATTCTAATACCAGCCGAGCTCCCTGCCACTGCAAACTCTTCAAAGTCATGACCAGGAATCTTCAAGCTAAAAAGAAATCTCTTTGTAGAATAGTGCATAAATCAGCTCACTTTCAAATCATTTACTCTTATGTATGCATGCGATAAATCATGACCAAATAACTCCACACCCATTAACAGAGTAGAAAAATCAGGGAAAGGTAAAAGTGAAACTTTTAATTGGAAACCAAGTGTGGGCACATGGTTTAGTTAGATTGATAAAGCAATAACATCATTATTCTCCTGAAACAATTAATGCCAAGATGCCAAACAATTGCTCCAATCGTAGCCATCAACAACAATGTTAACTATATCCAGAATTCCAGTGATTCCCAAGATAGCATACATGCAAACTTTATTTGCTAAATCCGTGGTAAATGGATCGTAATTAAAGAATTGGATGAGTATTCTAATTGATGAGCAAGGAATTTGATCTTTTCTAGTTTATCATTTATTTAAAATATAAAACTAAGGTATACCAAGACCAACACAATTCCATACACTAAGACTAAGGTAAATATATAGAAAATTAACTTTGAAAAGCCATTTTATCATATTTTTTGGGGATTTCTGGACAAGATCCTTTAAAAGAAAGACTTCGTTTTAAGTAAAGATCTTGGGTGGTCAACAGCCGCTCTGTCAATTTCTCCATCAAAAAAATAAAAATAAAAATATAATTCTGTAAGTATTTGAAGTATACTTTTTAAATAAAATATTTGTAACTAGTAAATCTAATTCAATGTTTGAGAGTAGATAAGTAAATCGCTAAAGCACTAATATCTTCAATATAAGTAAATTGAATCACTGCAGCATGCATGGCAACAGAGACACAGTTAAACCCTATAAATCGTATAGAAAGTACATCTACGTCCATAAATGGGGAATGGGTATGCATTTAATAGAGTAAAAAATCATTACTCGCAATTAGGGCACCACCATCTTCATTGTCATAGATAATCGCAGCTTTAAATCCAGCCACTTGAGCTCTCCTTACTTTATCCTCGAAGCTACATCCCCCTCTAATCATAAGCGCAAATGGTGAACTAGAGTTTACAGACAGCTCAACTTTATTTGTCAATGCCGAGCATGCATCGAGAGGTTTTGCCACATAAAGCACCCCAGGTTCCCCTGAACTTTTTATTGAAGGAGCTGAAATCAGAAATACCAGAAATAAATAAAAGAACCAAATGCGGAGATTTAAAAATAGAGAGAGAAAAAGACGTAGGAAAGAAAACTGAAACCACATAGCAGTCTGAAATGCATATATTTCACTCGTCTCCTTCTCTTTTTTCCTTTTTAGATAACCATGTCCGATTCATCTTCTCAAAACATGACGGCATCCTAAATCATCTTTTACTATTCGACAGAATCTTAAATCAGAAAATCATTGCTTATTAACAGCAGAATCCATATAGTCAACCGTATCCCCTGTTGGCACAAGTGATGAGGAGAGCACAGACATTTAATCCAGTGCCCGACTCAGAAGCCATTCACCAGTATACAACAGAATCAACTTGGCAAAATTTTGAAATGAAGCGAGCAGGCAAAGGGGAAAAAAAGAGAGCATAAACAAAACTAACCGAAATTGGCTTCAATGGAGTCGAAGGAAAGAGTGACGTTGGTCCCAATCAATACCACATTAGCTGCCGAGCGACAACAGCCAACGAAAAGAAGTGAAAACAACAACGCGAGACCTGGATTCATCGCACTCCAAGCCATGGACCGAAAAACCCTAATCAGTAAGAGGGAAGAAGGAGATGATAGAGATTGAAGCGGAGAGCAAAATTATGAGTCTTTAGAAATATCAATGGAAACATCAGCTTCCATCTCTCAGAAGGAAACACCGTGAATCTGCGTCTGGGACTGAAATTGCCTTCTCCGATGATGAAACGAAAACAATAATAGAAATAAAATAAATAAATAAACAGAAAATGATAATGATAATGATAAGAGAAACGAGAGGAAAATGCAGCAGAGCAAATAATAGTTCGTCGAAAAAATCTGACAAACCAAAAAATTAAGTACTTCCCATAAATATAAAACAATTACGCTGCTACGATACGAGATATAGAGATAATATTATTTTCTTTTTTAGAGTAAGTAACAAGGACAATATTTTTTTTCTCTTTGCTGTCAAGAAAAAAAATTACAAAGATAATATTTTTTTGGTTAGAAAGTACGTTTGGTCTACAATTACTTGAAGTAACATAAATGAAAATAAAGGATTGAAACTCCAATTGAAAATGAACGAGCTGTTAGTTAAGTTCCTATTATTGTTGGTCAAGAAACATAATTATATATAAACCATCGTGGGTGGTTCATTTTTCGGTACCAAATATTGTAAAGTCAGACGTTGTTCTGTGAGATTATTCGAGATATGCGTAAATTAGTTCGGACACTCACGTATTAAGTATTTATTCTAAAATATATGTATTATAAATTATGGTTTCAAGTTTTTTTTTTCCTGAGACTTTATAATCAATAACGAGGATTTATCATCGACTAGACTTGGCCAACTCAATCGGATAAGATAGTCGGTTCAAACTCCACTATTCAAAGAAAAAAGAACATTGGCTAAACTTGAGCTCGTTCTATGTTAATCCAATTCTGAACTGACCAATCAAGAGAAATGGGCTGGACTTCTTATTTCATCCATTTGGGCCCGGCCCATGTAAGATCCAATCATTTTGGATATTTTAGTTTTTAGTTATAACTCAAGTCTATCTTCGACAAAAGAGAGATTTGATAATTTTGGATATTCAATTAACAGAGAAAAAAAAAAGTCTTAGGTTGTCATCATTTCCTTTTTCTAATGAGTACGAGTGTCAAAAGGAGAAAATTCTCTCCCCTAATATATATGTTGAGGATTCTAACCTCAATATTTTGATCTTAAGTTGGGATTTTAAATATTTTTAATTAATGTATGAGATAAATATATTTTATTAATTTTTTTCTTCCATACAGTTGTATTCATAGGACAAAAATTATTTACTACCGTAGTAATATTTATATAATCAAAAGATCTGACGATGAATATTTGTAATCGATCTCTTATAAATAAATACTAAATATATAGACTTGTCTCAATGTCCTAAAAAAATTTATATTTTATCTTCATTATTTTAGAACTCTCATTTTATCTCTAACATATTAATTTTTAGAAAAGAAACTTTTAAACGTGTGTAGATAAAGACAATTCAACGACGAATTGATTAGGTGTAATTTTTATTCACCTTCCTAGTATATGAAAAAATAATATACTCCATTTGAAGGAAGAACCAAGCGAAGAAAACATTCTTCTATTATCTCTTTGACATAACTCTTCTACCATCTTTTTCTTTTTTAGTTTTATATTTTTAAAAATTATTTTCCAATGTTAGGTAAGTTTTTCACCTCTCTTAAAAATATATTTGAATCTATCATCAAATTTCAAAAACAAAATAAAGTTTTGTAAACGCCTCTTCTTTTAGTTTTCAAAATTTAACTTATATTTTGAAAATATTTACAAAAACCTATATAACAAAACAAATGAACATATAGGTGAAAAGTAAAGTTTCTAAACACAAAATAAAATTATTATCAAATAAGATCTAAATTGCCAACATGAGTATAATTTAACTAGTTAATTCAAATAGTTTTATTAAAAAAAAAAATTAGTTAATGTAATCTCCAACCAAGAATTATTTCGAATCTCCACGTATACTAAAAATAAGAGACCTAAATTAACTTCGGATCAAGAAAACCTAAAACCCCAAGGGAGAGTTGAAGGGGGCCCACATGGTCCTAATTCTTTTGAATTGGCCAAATTTCCGTCATTGCAAAGGCGATTGCTTAAAAGAACAACAAATGGACGTTATTCCACGACGGTCCATTCTTTCTCTCACATATTTAGCTGTCTTGCACGTGCTTCCTTTCAACAGGTCTCAATACCAATTAAATTCACTCATTTAATACAGCCTAAATAATTTATTATTATATTTTTTAGTGGTTCAAATTAACCAAATTGATGATAGATGTTTTAACAGTTATATTAATGTTTAAATAATTTAATTCATCGACTTATTTATCGATAACTTTATATATTTATCTGTTATTTTTTTATATATTTATCTTTCTAAAAAACAACTTTAAATATTTAAATAAGAGTATAACCTATTTCGAATTTTAAGTTTTCCTTTTAAAAACAAACTTGTTTGATGGGTGATTGGAAAAACACTTTCTCTAAGTTTTGAAACTCTTTTAAAATGGTAAGTAACATGTTTTATATATATATATATATATATATTAAAAAAATTATTAGCTCATTTTTATATTGTTTTAAAAATAATGATAAATATGTGAAAATTTATTTTATTTTTCTAAACAAAGAAAAACCATAATTGTCGTAGATCAGCAAAGGGATTTTGTCGCCCACTATCTGCCAAGTACTACCTGTATTATATGGTAATACATTAATTCATAACGTAAAGTAAATAAAAAGCGAAATAACTCATATTTATTCTCTCGTACGTATATACCATTTAATTTCTATTTAAAGAATTTGATTTGATCCAAAATAATAATTTAAAGACAACTCTGTTGGACCAAATATTTCTTTTAAAAAATAACAGCTTTCCTCAAAACACGTCGTTTGTTCTTTTCTGTCTTTCTACTTTCAAAGTCTCTTCTAGAAAAATCAAACATTTCAAATTCTTTTTGTAATAATTTGGGTGTAAACAAATCTGTTTCCTTTTACAACCCATATAGGAAAGTAGAACATTTGAAGTAATAATAATAATAATTAATTTAACTTTCTTTTTAGATAAATTTAACTTATTTTTGGTTAAACAATGGGCGGAGGAAGATATCCATACTTAAACTTGAGAGCATTGCTCACTTTTAAAACTTTAAAGAATTTAAATCATATTTGATTATTAAAAAAAATTAAGCTAGTAGACCAATAACAAATTTTTTGTCACTGTGTCTATTTAATTCATACACTATAAAAAGTTTATTAATAGGTATGTAAAAAGTTTATAATCAATCTATTTTATTAATAAATATTACTTGAGTTGATTTCAAACGTGTATCTATTAATTTAATGTTTTCGTGTCACGAATTCAAGTATTTGATAGTACACTTTTTAAACTAATGAAGTTAACAATCGGGGTATCAATGAGTTGTGTTGGATTGAGTTGAGGTACTTTTTAGACCCAGTCCAATTGCTTGAGTCGTAAATTTATTCAATCCAAACAACCATTATGAGATAATAAACCCAACCTAACCAACCATAAAATATTTTGGTTGGATTATTCGGGTCATAATTTCAAAGTATTGTATAAAAAAAAAAGTAAACGATAATATCTTGACATTTATTTATATATTATCTAACACTAAATCAATACCCGTAAGTCGATAGTTATTTATAGGTGAAAAATAAGACTCGAGAAACTTTAAAATGTTGTGTTTATAAAAGTCATTATAGAAAAATTAATCCATACAGATTTATAAAAAGAAATAAAATTTAACCAAATTTAACTATATATAATTTATATGGTGAGTAAAAAAACACTTTTAAAATTATTAATAAGTTCGGATTTGTTCGGTTCAATCCAAACTTATTTTAAGTGAACACTTGAACCAACTTAACCCATATAATTTTTATTTATTTGAACTCAACCTAAATCATATAGGTTGAGTTGGTGATCGATTTGTTCGAGTCATCGAATTTTCTTAATTAATATAATAATTTATTAATCATAAAATTGAAAGTTGTAGCCTATTTTTGGTCGAATATATATATTTTAACTCATATTTTAACTCGTTCAATTAGAGATAAATAGACCGAATAGTAAAAATTCAAGAATAAAACTTATAATATGAATTCAGAAAAAGAATATTTAATTATGAGCAATAATAATAAGTGAAAATTTGTTTTCTATTGAAAGAAAAAGAAAAAAGAGAAATGGAGAGTCGGGGGACCACAGAAGTGGTGGGTGATGATGATCATCTGTTGTTCATCATGACGGCCTTCACTTTCTGTCCTCACTCACTCCTCACTCCTCACTGCGTTTCAACTTTCAACTTCCATTATTTTAGCTTTTTTTACTATAAATAATAAATAAAAATAATTGCTCATTATAAATTAGTGGATTTCATCATTCAAATTTCCACCCCAAAAAAACTATACACAAACAACCCTACAAAATACTAATCCGAGGAAAAAAATATGTACACATCATGTCTCCTTTGTCTCGAATTTCTCGACAAAAAATTAAAAGAAAAAACCAATTATTGAGAGATATTTATTCTTTTTGGAAATAATTCTTCTTTTTTACTGATCTGCCAAAATGATGATTAAATTATGTATATAATATGATTTTATTTATAGTATGTACAAAAAAGCTTAATTTTAAGTTTACTAACCATTGATGTATTATTTAAATAAATAAATAAACCACACACGTCGACTTCATTATTGGTGATATTAATCGAATTGATTAATTAGGGTTTTCATTAAAATTTCATATTCTCCTACTCCACCTAACTCATACATTTCTTAAACAAATTATTAATATTAGCTAATATTTTGTTGTTCCTTAGCAGTTAATTGTTATCTTATTAAAGAAATTTAATAGCTTATAGTACTTCATAATCAAATACTGCAAAAATGCATTTATCATGCAATTTAGGTCATAAAAATCGGATTTTTTTAAATGTTTAGTTGGAAGAAAATTCTTTTCAACAATACTATCCGCGACCAAAATAGTCAATACGAAGGAGCATAGCTTAGTTATAGTCTTCTTAAAGGTCCAAGAGTTCCAATGTTTATTAAGCTAAAAAAATCTAAATATACAAATCAACTATCAACCCAAAGTACAAACTACAAATCTAGGTACCATCCTATATATGATATATATTATTGTTTCACAAACAATTTAAATAAATCAAGCCAATAATACATATTATTGGCTAAATTATTTTATAACAAATAATAAATAAGAGACAAATTTCATACCCTACTGAATTATTATTATTAGAGATGGAGTGGTAGCTCAACAACCCTCCTCAACTCTCATCCCATCTCCGTGAAAAAAACTATCTTGTTAAATCTATATCTTCTCAATAAGTCATCCCCGGATCTCCATTAAAAAATTTTGAATTAAATCTTAGAATGTTTTCTTCTAATAACCATTAAATACATATTTGAAATCTAATAATAATTAATATGTCAATTACAGCTAAACTAATTCTAATAATCGTTGGTTATAGATTTAAAATTTAGATGATATGTCCAACCCGTCAGCCAAGTCTCTCCTGCTAGCTTATTGGTGAGAGGTAAATAATGAATAACGTGGGTTTTACAAATACAGAGAGAGAGAGAAATTGGTCCAAAGGGATTACAACTTGAGAGAGAGAGAGAGATCGGACCAAATTAAGCATTGCAAGTTGATAATTTCGTAAACTACAAACACAATGTCGGGAGGCGTCACATGTAACGATACAGCCCAAAACAATTATAGAGCCAAATAATACACAGAGATAGAGAGAGAGAGAGAGAGAGAGAGAGAGATTTGACTAATTTTGAACTTGAATTTGACGTAATTGACAAACAATTCCAGCGCAGTAAACCAACAGCAAAGAGAAAACGCATTGATCGATATTCATAATATTCATATATATTTCTTCCAGTTTTCTTCAGACACCTCACATGAATATTAGTCAGATAAGACGCGGATTAATTAAACTAATTAATCAAATCAACCACTTATCTCGTCGCATCCATCCGGCGGCGGCGGGGACCTCACCAGCAGATCGAAGGAACTTCTCGGCGTTCTCGGAAGGCACACGATCGACTCCGAGACGCCGCAGGTCCGTTTGCAGGAAGAGTACAGATTCAAGAACCCGAACCGGTCGCTCAAGCTTCTCGAAATCGCCTTGCCGCCATTGCTGCCGCCGCCGCCGCTCCAAAGCTCGGCGGCGGCGGAGGCGCGGTCCTTGGAGCACTCGACGAAGGCGTCAAAGAAAGGATCCCGCTGCGAGTTGTGGCGGTTCGATTTCCTCCATTCTTGAAATCCGAAACGCTTGGAGGAGGGCGGAGTGGTGGAATTGGGAGGCAGGGGGAGGAGAGAGGTCAGCGGGGAGGCGGAATCTTGCCGGAGCCTGGCCGGAGACTGTAATTTCTTGGGGATTCCGGGCAGATGCTCCCATGAGAAGGGAATGGCGCCGGAGAATGATCGGATCGGAGTGGCGGAGGAGAGGGGAGAGTCATCGGGAAAGTAGTAGGAGCCGCGGGAGGAGGAGGAGGAGGAGAGGGAGGAAGAAGAAGAAAAAGAATGAGTCCGGCGAGAAGATTGAAACATCGTCTCTTTCTCTGACTCTTCACATTCTCTTCTGAAAGAATTTGGGGATTCGCTTTCTGCGCGCACACACGCACCGCTACAAGTTTCAAAGAAATTCGTTTCTTATGTATATATATATGTAAATGTAAATTATTTTTAATATTTTATTATCTTTGTGAGTGATATTCGTATTATTGTGGAGAAAAGAAAACCCGTGGGAAGTGGAGAGATAAAGTTTCATTTAATAAGAAAAGGATCTCATTTTTGTGGTCTGGAACATGATTAAGTTTTGCAGTCTTTTTTTCTTCTAAAATAAGTTTCCTTTTCTTATTTTCTCTCCCAAACAATTTGTCAACGTAAGTTTATGTTTTAAGTTACAGCACCTAAACTCAGTTTAAATGTTCTGCCATTCATGTCTCTTCTTCCACTCCCCTAATGTGTCACAGAAAATTTTAAAAAAGAAAAATCACATGCATTAAATTTTAAAATTAAATAAATTTAAGGGTTTCGTAAATTCCACAACACGAAAACCGAATTTTGTATGAAAATTACGTGTCTTTAAGATATAAGGTCTAAAAAATGAATTAGATATTGAGATTCGAAGCCCAATCATGATTTAAACTCAATTAATATTTAAAATTTCCGTCAATTCAAACAGTTAGGTGGAAAAGATGTTCATTACCTTAATTCAAATGGAAGATTCAATCTCGTGTAACCACAATTTATAAACTAAATATATAATAATAATAATAACAACAACTTAAAATTGTATTCCGCGCATCTCATATATTTGATGTCATTTAATATATACAATTAAAAACATTAAATTAGTTACTTAAAAAACCAAAGATGGCTAATAAAAGATTTGAATCTAATATTTAATTCTTTACACCCAATCGACATTTTTGTCTCTCAGTTTTTTTTAGGTACAACATTTTTATCAATCAGTTAAACTAAAAGAAATCCCGAGTAATTGTTTGTGACATTAAATACCGAAAGCGAAATTTGGCCACTAACCCAAAATCCACGTGTCGATTGGCAATTGGCTGATGGACCACGATTACCGCCTGGCCTGTAACGCTACCTGAACCCGACCAAGGAAATGCTATTCAATTACTTTTTATTTTTTCCATTAAAAGAAAAAAGAGATTTTCTAAATACAGAGGTCAAAAGGTTTCATTGAGATCGAGAATTCTGAAAAAAGAAAAAGAAAAAAAAAAAGAGTCGCAGAGGCAGACGCAGATCCGCATCGATCATGTGGTTAAGCCATGGTTTTCTGGCCCTAGCTTCCGGTAACAGTGCCCTTCTATCGAGGCTCGGCTCAGCCGGTAGCCGGTCGGCAGCCACCTCTCTACGAAACGTCTGAAGATTCTGCAAATCGTGCCCTCGCTCGCTAGCTCATGGCGGCTTCGAGGAATCTGGCCATACGAGACGAAGAGAGGGCCTCGGAGGACTCTCCGGCGGCGAAGAAATCTAAATCCGAGAGATATCCTCTAACGCGCTGGGGAGTGGCGGTGGCTCTCGGCGGTTTTTTGGTCTTCTCCGCCTTGCTCTTCTGCATTTACCGCGCAATGCCGCCTCCCGACTACCATATGATTAAGCTGCCACGTTCCCTCGCCGATCTTCGTAGGCTCAAGTAGGTCCTTTTTTTTTTTCTTTTTTTTCTTTCCATAATTTTCATAAATTTTGAAAACATATTAAGTAATTTAAATTTATTTAACTCACCCGACTTAAAAACTTCCTTTGGAATAGCTGACATTGCTTCCTTATTCATTTCATGTTAACAAATCGTGATACGTTACTCATTTTATACTGGTATTTCTCGTGAATTGCATTAATATCTGAGTACCATTGCATTAGAGGAGATGCAGAGTGTGAGATAGAAAAGAGTGAAGGAACTAGAGTACAAGTTCGAAGCTATCTGTAGAAGGAAAAGACATTGTTGAGGCTAAGAGTTGCTCTGTTGTTTTGTTCAACTAAACTTATCAAGTCACCCGAAGTTGACCCGAAAAATCAAAGGGACTTTGGGATTAAAACTTCCAATCACCACCTAGGCTAGGATATTAGAATTTAGTCAGAAATTTGTCCTAATCGGAGTACGTATAAGCCATGGTATTAAAAAAAGAAAAAGTCTAAATATATTTGGTGGTTTTGATGGCCAGCAATTCAAGAGATGTCTTTGGAGAGCTAGGCGACTAATGAAGAAGAGGAGATGAAGCTTTCAGAAATGACTAATGTAAAAATTGGATGGAGACATAATAACTTTCAGATAGGACACTGTATAGCTTACACTATAGTCCGAAAAACACGATATTAGGTGACTGTCTGAAATGAATCCCCTGTTAGCAAGCTAAGTCAGAATTAGAGTCTATAATCAGTCTTTTTCAACTAATTCAACCCATTTCTCACCACCAACCCCACACCCAAAAAAATAATAAATAAAAAGGAAGAAAAAAAGAAGCTGCTGCTGCTATATATTTTATTTCATGGTGATGTGTTCTTGTTGTTTCTCAATATGTGTTGACTTTGATATTTGGTGGGTTCCACTTCCATTTGATAGTTTGATTGCCAATTGGCATAGCAAAATTTAGACAGATTATGCCTATCCATCCAAGATGCATTTGTCTTTTAAATTTGTGAACCAGAGATCATCTTGGAAGCTACGCCAAGGGTCACCCTGCACAGTTCATCCTGGGTTATTGCTCCACCTACATATTTATGCAAACTTTTATGATCCCTGGAACAGTTTTCTTGTCATTGTTGGCTGGAGCTCTTTTTGGAGTTGTTAGAGGAATTATACTAGTCGTTTTCAATGCTACGGCCGGAGCTACTTCTTGTTTCTTTCTTTCCAAGTTAATTGGCAGACCTATAGTTAGTTGGATGTGGCCTGAAAAATTGAAACTCTTCCAGTCAGAGGTAATCCCATTCCATCCTTGGTCCTTAATGTCGAGTGATTTTCACTGCTCTTACCTCTGAATGTGCATGTGGTTCCAGATAGCAAAGCAGAGAGAGAAGCTGCTTAATTACATGATTTTTCTGAGGATAACGCCTACACTACCCAACATTTTTATTAACTTGGCATCACCTATTGTCGATATACCATTTCATGTTTTCTTCTTGGCTACGCTGATCGGTCTTGTTCCATCATCTTATATTATGGTCAGGGTAAGTTTTTCAAATCACTCTAGACTCTAGACTATGCTTTTACATTGTTCAAAAATTTTGCTTTTGCCTAGATCAATGCATTATTAACTCTAATTCTAGCTTTTGCACAAGCATGTACTTTCTATATGTACACTTGTGTTTTAATGCCATAATGACTATGACTTCAATTCACTATAATTATGAAAATGGTTTTCTATTTCTTTCATGGGATTCCCTTTATGGCACATGAAGATTTGATCTGCGTTTACGTTCCCAACTTCACAAAAATTTGAGTTTCTAATCCTCTCTTATTTCATCAGGCCGGTCTTGCTCTTGGGGATCTCAAGTCTGTCAAGGATTTGTATGATTTCAAAACTTTGACAGTACTCTTCTTCATCAGTTCTCTGTCCGTACTTCCCACCCTTTTAAAGAGAAAGCGAACATACGAATGAAGCGTACTAAATTCTAATTATTTAACCATGAGTTATCAGGATCTACCATCTACTGGAATCAAGGATAGGAGGATCTAAGTCTAAATTATGTCAATGTTTAATTACTGAATCTTCACTGAAGCTTATTCTTTTGGACTATGAGCATAATATTATTTTTTCATGACTTCTACCCAGAAGCAGCATAGCATAGAAATTCATAAAGTGGAAGTTTTTGGGTCTTTCTACAGAGTGTTGGTATCAACTTTGGAGATAATATTCAGATTTGACAGACGACACATATAACTGCTGCAATTGAAGAACTGTAACTGAAATTACAAAAGTGAAACTCACTGGTTATTATGCCATCTTCACCCCACTTCTCTCTACGGTTCTCTAACGGTGCAACTCGAGTTGGCTGTCTGGTACAACCTGTAGAACACCTGGTTGTTCTGCCGAGCGAAGCAGACAAATTTGTTTGGTCAGTCAGCTAATGAGTGAACAACCTAAAACAACATTGAGGCAATTATTGCCAGAACACAAAATGACAGATATAGGACTTTTCACCATCTCCATGGCAATTATTGAAGTATACATTGAATTAACAAACCAGATCCGATAATTCATAAATATCTTGTATTCGTTCATTTGAAACTGGATTTGAATCAACTACTAAGTTTATGAACATAAATACCAAAATTACGGAGAAATTTCTATGTCTATTAACAAAATAATACTAAACGGACGATGATAACTTGTTGGGGGTAACCCTTATTATATTGGCCATTTGTAACCACCATAACTTGCTAGCTAAATGCGTTAAAGGATTTAAAAGATCATTTTATTTGAACAAACTAATTGTCAAATCCTCTTTCATCGATGATTGCAAAGAATTAATGAAGTTTAAATTTTGAAGTATAATTCAACTTAAACTATTTCATAGCTATCACTTAAAAAAGACTTTGAGAAGAAGAATTTGAAAGAGGATCTAAGGAAAAAAACAAAGCAATATTAAAATGGTAATAGAAAAGATGAATCTTGAGCGTAAAGAGATAGAAGTAAAAGAATCAATCCAAGCTTCAAGCGTGGCTAATTGAAAACAGGCAAAATATAGGTTAAAAGCGTGGCTAATCCAAGCTTAAAAAAGACTTTTAGTTTTTGTATTTAATTATTCATGTAGATATAAATGTGTCACATGTACATGAAAATTAGTTGTTAGTTATAATAATTTAGGCACAAATGAAATGCCCAAAACTGCCTACAAAAAATAGTCATACAAGCATGAACGAAAGAAAAAAAAGATTCGTCGTTCATAAGCCACACAAAAGAGCAAGAGCATGAAGTATAGGAATCTCATTGATCGTCGATGCTCAGACCACGTATCTCACGAAGTTAGTCAATTCAGAGGATTTCAAAAAACACAAAACAGTAGAATTGACAAGAGGAAGATTTGAAAAGAAAAAAAAGATTTCCTGCTCGGCATGGGTTTAGGTTAAGGAAGCCAAAACCCCAAACGCCATGATACAATGGTTAATGCAGAAGATGCAAGCTATTCAAAGCTGAAGACATCGTCTGATCAGTCCACAACTCATGCATTTGAGTTGTGGAGAACATGAATCCCTAGATATCATCCTCGATCCATCAAACTTAATCAATTCAATTAACAAAATCGATTTCGAGAAACAGACAAGTGATATTAAACTTACGGGAAATTCGAGAAACCTGGTCGGGAGTGAGCTTTGCAGAGAATCCACGAGCAGCCGACTTGTAGCTGTAAATAAGCGCATCCTTCGCCGCCTCCTCACTGCAAATGGAAACCAGCGGCGCTCTTATTTTCCAATTTCGATTCCCTGATCTTCTCTTCGCATGGGGGGAGAGAGAGAGAGAGAGAGAGAGAGAGAGAGAGAGAGAGACGAACCTGCCGAGGACAGAGGCTAGGGTTCGGATGTGGAAGTGCTCGGGTTCCTCATCCGTTGGCGTTTCGGTGTAGACGATGTGAACTGCGGGCCGCGATGACGCAGAGGACGAGACCGTGGAAGCGGTGGCAGAAGTTTCATCAGCCTCAGCCATGGCAGCAGATATCGAAATGGCGAAGAAAGACACCAACAGAAGCAATAATGAAGATCGCAAGGCAGTACTTCGCATCGCGTATTTAATACGATAATCTCAATTGGAACAGTAACACAGAAGATAAACTTCATCGAGTCGTACGCCTGATTAGCATGAATTATTGAAATGGATCTTTCCTTTTTGGGAAGCACCGACAAATTTAACGTGACAAGAGATGAATGTGGCTTCGATCCTCTCGGATTTTGAATTTTGGCGATTAGCTCTCAGCAACGAATATCCAAGAGAACACCAGTCCGCGGACAAGTGCTGATTCTATAGCAATAACAAAATTCACAATACGACTTCAGCTAAACTTAAGGATAGGATACTAACTTATCTATTTTCTATTCTATAGAGAATGCTTAAAGCAAGTAGACATGCATAACTACAATTGTTTAATCAACATTCCAATTTTGAAGTCCAAATGGTATGCATCTTGTGCAGTTCTCTCAAGTCACTGGACTTCAAAGACATTTTGTAGAGCTCCCTGAGCCTTGAAGCTTCACCACATCTGTTGGGTGTCGTCTGGGGTTGAGATGCACAAGATTTGCTTGCACTTGTTGGAAGTGTCATTGCCACCATTTTCTTCAATAGCATTTGCAGATGGTTCCAAAATTTGGAATGAATATCGGGATGCTCGGTTTTCAGAGAATCTGCATCAGCATCGGATATGTGTCGTCCTCCGAGCATGCGAGAGAATGCCAATTCTAGCATCTGCAGAGGAGAAATAATTAGTTGCATGCAAATCAATAGTATGCCATGCGAGTGAATGGGTGCTTTAAAGACATGCAAAAACAAACTAGAGCTCGACATCAGAAGAGCAGACACTGAAACGAGTGGTCAGTGATATGACAGATCATTTACAGGAAAAAACTAATGAGTACCCAGAAAACCAAACAATTACAGTTCGAAAACTGGAAAGAAAGGCCTATATGAGACTCAATGTACAGAAATAAGAATATGGTGTATATGATGAATCTCTACAAGTTACAGAGGGATATGCTAAGGTTATGGCATGAAATATTAGAGAGAGAGTGAGTTCATACTGCGGTTGAGTGTAAAGAGCTCGACAAGCTTAATGAAAGAGCTGATCGTTCAACCAGAATGGTTAGGTACATAGAGGGATGTGTTTTAGGTCCATAAAACTCCACGGCTTTTTGCCAGTTCCTCTCAGCCAAGGAAGCATACTGTTTTACCCGTTGGGGAATGCTGTTATCATCTTTAGACAAGCTCTTTTTCCCGCCATCGGACTCTAAATACTTCAAAGAACAATTTTTTTGGTAACAAGCTAACTGAAAATAAGCATATGCAGCTTCCTGTTTACGTATGTCACCCAAAGATTCATATGTAGATAATGCCTCCCTAATGGCATCATTTGCTGAAATCTTATGCTTTTTCAATCCTTTCTTGGATCCTCTGTTATTAGAATTCCCATAAACTGACCCAATATCTTCCAATGTTTCAGTATCATGTACCTCGTTTATATCTAGCCTTGCTAAAAGCATACCAAGCCTCAGATACGTGTGAGCAAGCTGTGTGTAAACCTCAATCCTCAGGTTGCCAGGCACAGTAGCAGAATCTTCAGCAACTGTATTCAGTTCTTTGTTCGCGGCCCCATAATATCTTAGTGATTCGGTATATTCAAGTTCTGCAGTCTCCAATGCTTGGTAATATGCATTCTGTACAATTGCATGTGCTTTTAGATCTTCAATCTTCGACACTATCTCCTCAGCTAATGCTCGCCTCCCATGACCCAAATTACAGTTGATCAATATGATGTTTGTATGATCAGAAACAGCTCTAAATGCATCTATGGCATCTGCAAATGCTGTTTCAGCTTTTTTCAGCTCCTTCCTTTCAAGTCTCCATCGACCTAGTTCGTTGCAAACCCAACCCTTTTTCCTCATAACAGATTGCAGTTCCACGGACCCAGCTGGGAGTTGACCTAACGCCTTTTTAGCTTCCTTATAGCAGCTTAGGGCTGCAGTTAAATTGCATTCTGATCCTCCAGAGACAGAACCTCCAAGATACTTGAAAATCCCACCAGCTTTAACTTTCTGAGACTCCTTGGAATTCAAATGAGATTGAGAGGTCTCACTAAGAACATTACCGCAAGTCTCTACATTATCATCCACTTCTTCAGAATTATCCACACAGAATTTTGCCCCACAATTAACTGTTTTGCAAGTCTCTACTTGGATTCGGGCATCTCTTTTTGAGTCTAGATGTCTAGGGTTAGAGCCCATTCCATTCTTAATCTTTGGACAATTATAATCATGTTCTCGGTCTCCTGAAACTGAGTAGGCAGTACAAGACTTAAAATGCGTCTTTTTCCCATGCTTTCTGCTGTAGACTATTGAGTCTCCCCTACTACTACTAGCACTGCTTCCACTGTTTGCCCTATCACTCTGGCAGCTGCAATTTACCAAGGAGCAAGCACTGCAGTTCTTAAATTGCCCTAGTTTCTTCTTGAGCCTATTAACTTCTTTCACTACTTCAGACGACATCTTCAATTCTCTTGTGGAAAAGTTCTTTTCTGCTTTTTCAGAGGTTTCTCTACCATATATCGAGTGGAACTCCACATATACATCTCCAACTAATGTCCATGTCTTGGCCCAAAAGAGATAAGTGGAAGAATAATGATCTAAAGAAAATTCATCACAATGCAAATCTACTTCTTTCAGATCTTGATTGAATGATCTGAACTTTTTGTCTTTATCATTCAATTTATTCTGCAAAAGCGGGGTACCCACCATTGAGGAAATGAATCTGGTCTCTTCAAGTTCCTGGGGCATTGATCCATAAACAAGACATGCCAATTCTACAACTTTTAAAGCCTGATGCAGCTGGCCGTCCTCCTTATATGCTTGGGCAAGAGCCAAATATGACTCCCCAAGCAAAAGAACCAATTTCCATAATTTATGGTCCAATTTTGATTTTGGAAGCCATTCGCGAAGGTCACAGACTTCAATACAGTCAGCATCACCACATGCACAGACAGAGATATTAACAGCAGAAGGTAGACTATCGTGCACTGCACCAATATGGTCCACTATCTTTGGTTCCGAGCTTTGTAGCTGGCGCATCCATCTAAGAGACTTGATAGCTTGAGAAACATGATGTATTGCAGCTAACTTGGAAGATATTGGATCAGCAACAGTTTGAACTACCTGTGGGGCAGTAGGAGATACTTTACAAACTGCAAAGCTTTCCTCGTCTTCGGAATTTTCTGCAGCCACCAATGGTTCTATCCCTTGTGGATCTCTCAAGGGTATCAGCTTCCTTGGAGAAGGTACATGGGCCTCTGATGTTATTAATGAAGAAGCTTCCGACGACAAATTTTGATGACAAGGATCAACGTCCCCAAGTTTGTCTCCTCCAACAAGAGAGGAGGAATCTTCATACTTGCCCGTTTCTGATATACTGCTTAAAAAGTCCAAGGACTCTTCTTCTTCAGCATCCATAACTTCAACTTCACATCCTAGTGGAAGAGAATCCAATGTTAAATCCAACTCTTCGTCATAGTTTAAAATGAGCCTTGCAAACTGTTCATGAGCAAATGCACGTACCACCTGCTCAGCACAGCCTTGATTGTCAGTTATCTAAATATTCAAGTAAAACTTGTCCACAAAATGCAAAAAGATGCAATCCTAAGGAAATGTTAGAAACAATATCATTACCAGGTGATCAGGCTCATCGAGAAAATCTAAACACTTCTTAAAGAACCTCGCACATTTGGCCTTATTAGATGGATTCTGCAAAAGAGACAACCACAATTGCAACAACCAACTATTTCCAAGATGCAAAAAGAGGAGATAGAAGTAAGAGCCTTCCTCACCATAGAAAGTGAAAGTCGGTGAGCTATACGGTAGAGGAGTGTGCCAAACGAAAATAAGGAGTCGCATCTCCCTCTATACAGCAATGAGGGTAAGGAATTCGAGCTATCATCAAAATCACTTGAAGAATGGTTCTTAGGAATTAGAGAAAGATCAAAAAGCTGAATCCCATCTTCACCCGCACCTTTATAAAGCTGCAAATATTTGATGTTAAGTATACGAATGAGGTTGACTGGCCACCCAGAATTAACTTATGATTTAGGTATGGGGGAAAACTGTAACATTACCCAATAAGCCCCAGGATCTTGCTTGCAGTTTTCTTGGAGAAATCTCAAGACAGAAAGGCCATTTTGTTGTACCACGTATGGATGAAAAGCAGGAGTACCATCATCGGAGACCCCTTTTAATAGGAAGATATCATCTGTTTTCAGAAGCTCGTAACCCTGAACAACACCATTTTCATGATAACAAATGGCCAATTCAGGCACACTTGCCATGACATTATCAAGCCAAGCTTCAAGCCAAGTTAGTGGAGTGACCTGGAAAAAAAAAAGTGTTAACATAATAATAATCATTAAACTCGGTAAATCTTCACGACTATGTCCCACCTGTCTGGTAATATCCCACAAATGCAAACTCACAGCAACATACTTTTCATTACTGAACAGAAGCAGGTCACTGCCAAGAAGCATACGGAAATTGTAAAATTGCCAAAAAAGAACACGCAGAAATTCTTCATCACCAACTCTTCTATGCTTTTCAGACTCTTTCACTGAGCACCTCGGTTTGCCACCAACTTCTGAAACCTTTTTGACAGGATCACGCTTCTTATTTCTCTTGCCCTTCTTACATCCCCAGAAGAAGGCGTCTTGCTTAACTTCTTTATATTGGGCACAAGAATTAAAGTCTTTTTGTGAAACACCATCAGTCTGCTCCAGGACCTGAGACGTACTTCCTCCAGGGAGAACGGAAGACTTAGATTGCTCCTCTGTTGTGGCATGATGAGTTGGAGGACAATCACAAGCCTCCATTCTAACCGAATGCATTGCAAAATTCAAAAATAAAGATTGTTCTGCACACTTTGCTTGATTTTTATGCCTCCTAACAAGCTTTTCTCCCTCCTCCACATCAGGCCTGCACTTCCACCAAGAAGATCAAGGAAAATCTGATATCATAATTACATTTTCCATGACATCTAACAACCATGTAAAAGAAAGTATGCCTGGAACTTTAACTGCAACTAGGAGACATCCAAGCACATACCCAGTATTCAGAACAAGAGCTTGTCCAATGCGATAAACAGCAATGGATAATCGGGCCTTTGAATAAGGCATTTTAAAGATCTGCTTAAGAATGTCAGCTGGAGCAATCACATCTATTTCATCTCCATAATCAACCAAACCAGATACAGCAAGAGCCTCAGATTTTCTGGTAAGATTTGAAGTAACAGCACCCCCATCCCAAGTTAAATCTGAAACATGTGAATGCTAGTGTCATCCAAGTGATACCGAAGCTTTTAGAAAGCAAAATTACAATGTTGCAGAAGCATTAACTACCTCAAGTGAGATCTTAAAAGTTATAAAGGACTGTTTCCCAGTATAATAGAACAGAAACTCCAACAAAATAAAAGTCTGCAGACTTTCAATTGTGATCTCTGCAGACTTTCAATTGTAATCTTTGGCATACGTTAACTATAAACATAACTTTTTTATTTAAAAAAAATGAGAAATAGGATACCTCTCCCATTACAGAGGCATCCAACGCTCTAATCTAGATCAACCAGGGAAATAAGATCTCCGTTCTCCCTTGAATTCTATTCGCCTTTAATGTTCTAGATTCCATGCATTATTATGCATCATGATGGAGATAATGACTTAAGACCCGGAGTAAATGATATTTGGAACAAGGAAGTCAGTCAGTATACGAAAGAATTGCAATTTCTGTGCAATAAGAAGCAAATAGTTCTTTAAGTCAAATGCATTCCTTCCAAATCAAGCTTATAATTGTATTTTGGTTCATTGACAAGAGACAGTCAACAGGAGGAGAATGGAATAGTACGTATAGCAATAACGTTGCCATTAAAGTTGCATCTGAGCGCATGCTTATCACTTTAGAATTGCATAGAGCTATAGTATATCATATCAAACTAAAAAGATATCCCGAGTCAACAAGATAAGCTCATTTATTTCTGTCACATGCCAGATCGTTAAACCACAAGGCTTAAAAGTTATACTCTAGCAATGCGCTATATCAGCAAAATTACAAGCACTATAGATAAATGGCAGAAACGAACCTCCAGCGACCTTCGACTGGAGTGCCCCAATTGGGAGAATCTTCTCGTGGGAATTAGAAGGAAGTGGAGGCAAATTGAGATCTGTCTCAGTCGGAAGCACTCGATACCGTGGAGCTGACACCCTTCCACAAACAAAATCAACCACACAAACACATAAAGACAAGTTCATTCTAAAATTCAAAAAAGACGAAAATACTTCACATGATCGTGATTAGAAACAGAATAACAAATCAGCAACAGACAGAAACGAGGGAAAGAGGAGGTTCAATACGTTTGGCGCGAAGGAACCAGAGCAGAATGGAAGGCGTGAAAATCTTTATCAGTGGGAACGGGGATAGAGCCGCAGAGAAAACCACCGGCGGGTTTTGGTCTCACTATTTCCAGTTTTCCAACACATTGAACCTCTCGCGAGGAACCCTCAGAAGACGCCGGCGACGCCTCCATGGATGTAATATAACGCCACCGCCTTTAGGATTAGGAACCCTCAGGTCCGGGGAGTCTCTGAGTTTACCGACCTGTCGGTTCTGGGATTCCGGCGTCTCTCCGTCCGTCGATTAGCCAAATTCGAAGCCGGAGGCCACGTCTTTCGGCTGTTTGCCTCTGTAAGTGCAAAATTGATTAAGTAGTTTATTTTTAATATAAAAGTTTTGAAATATATAATTTTTTTTTTCGAGCTAGGGATGGGATTCGAACCCAAGACTTTTAGTGAGAGATAAATCACTTCAACTATACTCTTTGGCATATAATTTTGTATTTTTGTTCTTGGTCGTGTGTGTGTGTATATATAATCGTATTTAATCTTCCAGGAGTTTCGATTTTCTTTATAGAAAATCTCAAACTTCGTGTAAAAGGAATTGGAAAATGGGAAGTGCATCCTCCACCCACCCATATAAGTCTTTGATGTATAATTTTGTTTCCAATCTTTTTTATTTTACCGCCAACCTAAATATAATTTTTTAGTTAACGTATATATACAGTTTTTTTCCCAACACATTTATTTTATATTTAATAGGAGTGTAATTTAGATATAAAAAAATTTATAATTTAATTGATTCAAATATACATTAACAAAAAGTTTGACGTTGAAATTTTAATCTCATGCATTATTGAACTAAAAATAATATTTATTTTATCCAACAAGGACCATCTCTAACATAACTAAAAATAACAGATAATAACATAGATAATATATGAGGATAAGGACCTTTTGATCAAAGTACGTTAACCATTTGAGCTATATTCGGTTTGGCATAAATAATGGTTAATACTATGGCTAATTAATAATTTATATATATACATATAATACATACACACACGGCGCAGATGCTCACGTGAACGGAAGAAGGCTAGATGAACCTTCAGATTATAGATGGGCCAGAGACAGGCCCAGTGTTAGATCACATTTTTGGGCATTGTACATGACTAAAAGGAAATGGGCCATGAACAATATAATAGGCCCAATATTTTGGGCCCATCAGCATAACTAAAAACAAGTGGGCCCTGAGCTGATTGGTTAAATCACAACTTTATTTATCTATCATCATCATATATATAAAAATAATATTGAACTATGGTAACAGCGTATACCGCTGTTTAAAAAAGGTAATTTTAGAAAATGCCAAACAAATTATAAATTTGAAGAGTGGTTAGCTTAAAAATAGGAGAATCTCCACATTTTTTTGTACGAAACTACCCTTCTTTAAAAAATATTTTCTACTAATTTTTTTCCAACCTACTTTTATTGGAGAATCTATAAAAAATATATATATAGAAAAAAACATTTATTAAATTAAAATCTAAAAGAAAATATAAACAATGGAACTGTTTTTTATTAAATGACACTAAAAAAATTATTTAAAAAATATATAATAAATCTTAATAAAAAGATAAAATTAGAAATAGATCACCTTAGATGATGTGTAAGCAATAGTATTTAGAATAGAATGGCAGTATTTTATTTTATTTTTATTTTTATTCATTAAGAATATGTATATATTGTACATGAAAACGAAATTTGCCAAATCCAATATAAAAGATAGACAGAGATTAATATATCCAAAGGAAAGAATCCAAACTTGAATAAATGAAAAATGCCAAAACCATTACAGCTAGCAATTGCTTTGCATTGCCATTTCATACTCTTTTGAAAGATACTTCTTCCTCAAAAATCTCCAGTGAAATCTAACTTATTTTCTGAAAAATGTAATACAAATAATTGAAAGACTATTAATATAATACAAATCTCATCTTTAATGGATTATTAAACTCTCACTTTTGTGTCTAACAAATCTCTAAGCATAGGGACCTATTAAACACAAAATTAAAAGCTCAATCATTTATGAAACAAAATTTAAAGTTCAGGACATATTAAACCCACATTAAAAGTTTAAGAATCTATTAAACGTTTTTTTAAAATTCGAAGTTCTATTAGACACAACCCTCGTTGTTGAAGGCCAAAATTGTAATTTAAGCTGATAAAAGAAAACAGTAGAAACTTCTAATATTGATAGTGTTAAATGTATATGGTAGGAGAGTGGTCCACTCTTTTGGATCCATGTAAAGAATCTTCAAACACAGCTGTTATTTAAAGCCAATATATATTTATAAGATACTGACATCAATATATGGCTCTATCTAACACCTCCATCATTACAAATTGGAAGAACTTCAATCCCTCTACCTATATTACATTTTTAATATCAATTCATATTACATTGTTTCTTCTTAGATTATTTAGTCCTTCAAAGTTTTAACCAAATTTCATGCATTTCCTTGAAGATGTTCTTTTAAGCCACGTCACTTTGTGAACAAGCCTATGATTTAACTTTTGATCTCATGCGTGTGAATTCTGAAAAGTGATACAACTGGTGTAAAGTTAAAAGGAACAAATTCTTACCTTTTGATTGGACAATACAAAAAATAGAGAGATCAAATTATCTATACGGTTCTATATTATAGTTAGCGAAAAAGTAACACTTAAAATCAAATGTAAAATTGAGATGCTAAACTGTATATTTTAGAGTACTTTCTTATTTCTACTGTCCATCACTAAAAATCTTTCGGTCTCCTACTTGAGTGGCGAGCAGCATAGTCTTAAGTCAACAAGGAAGTATTGCAATGAACTTTTAGGACTAAAAATGTAAATTAATTTCTTTATCTAAAGATAAATCAAATAAAAGAGGGCAATATATATATAAATACATGGACGAAGGCATTGCACCCCACCTTCACATCTTAGCAGAGGCATTATTTGGGCATATCTTCTTCACAAATGAAGCCAATCAGTTTCCTTTTCATTCTCCTTCTCCTTCTATTTCTCCTCCAGGTATTGTATACATATTACATATGATTTTAGATTTCACCTTTTTTTTTTCAGTAACCAAAATTAACAAGTTACATTTAATGTTAATTTTTCTTTTTCTTTCTGCATTTTCTTCTTTTCTATTGTATTGCTGCAGGCTTTATCAGAGGCTTCTCCCTCTTACAGTACTGTGAGTGTCCTCCATATATCCTCTCTCTTCAAGTATTGGAATTGGGAAATTTTGGGATTTTATTGGATTCGCTAATGCTGTTGAAAATAACTGCTTAAAAACTTAAACTTGTCTCTAGTATTGATTTAAAACTCATGTGCAAGAGAAATATTGAGCATAAGTTCGAGGGATGTTTGGTGCTCGTGGTTATAATAAAGCTATTTAAATTGTGCATAGTTTATGTAATTCATGTTCAATATGTGAATAACCAATCTAGTGAAACACTATAAAAATTAACGTTTTTTCTGATGCTACAAAATGTCAAGGAAAATTTTGAAAATAGTCGAGAGAGATATTTTGTCTGACTACTTTCTGTACGTCGGGAAAGCTTATAATTCTTGTAGTGAAATATGAATATTGACCTTGGATTCAGGTGAATAAAGGGAGTAACAGGGTAGCTGTGGACAAAAAACATCAGCAAAGTCCAAAAATAAGTAAGTCGCCATGCAAGTTTCCAATATAATGATAAAATTGAAGAAAAATGTTAAAGAAAAGTGATTAATGGTTGAATTTGGTTGGATTATTAGATTGCAAGTATGCGTGCTCAAGGCGATGCATGAAGGCGTCGAGAAAGAAAATATGTATGCGCGCGTGTGGAAGTTGCTGCAGCCGATGCCACTGCGTCCCGCCCGGCACGTACGGCAACCACCAGCTCTGCCCTTGCTATGCTCGCCTCAAGACACACGCCAACAAGCCCAAGTGCCCCTAAATTAAATACACACTCCAATTTCACATAATACTATGGATCCACTGTGGACTCATTCTGCACTATTTTCATTTATGTTAAATACTGTTAAAAATTCAGTTACTGTTGTGATCCAATTGGTACCCATTTTAGTATTATAGGGTATTGACGCAGTAGCAAGATCCAAATTCGAGCCCTCCTGTGTTGAGAAATAAAAAAAGGAGGAGAATTTGTATCCATTTAAATTTAAGATGAAATGTATGTCATATCCTTTACGTATTATAAAATTACATGTTGGGTGATTTTTCACTCGAAACAAATTCACGTTGGACCACACATGGATGGAATACCAACGATAGAATAAAGGACATAGGCTTCAACTTTTTTTTTTTTTTTGCCTTTTTTCTATGACTGAGATAATCATAAAAATTAGTAATTTACCTATACTTACAGTTGGTATAATCAGTTCTACATCAACCGTGTAATTTTATCCAAGATAATATAACGTAAATCCATATTGTAAGAGCTATTAAATTTAAATTGAATTTATATGATCCCGTTTCTTCCGTATATTAGATATCGTAAACTAAATTAATATTTGAGTCCACGAGAAAGTCCGATGCGGAGGGCAAAAGGGTAAATTCAGGGGCATTTGAGCTTGCCGTCGTGGGTGGTCATGTTGGCGTAGCAAGGGCAGAGGTCACGGTGGCCGGAAGTTCCCGGCGGCACGCAGTGGCATCTGCTGCAGCACGTCTTGCATGCTCTTATGCAAATCTTCTGCCTTGAAGCCTTGCTGCATCGATACTCGCATTTTCCTTTACAGTCTTCTTAATACAATATTCACACCATCCCATCCTCTTAATATTCTTTAACCAATATTCAAATAAAATAAGAATAAAGCAGAACTATAAAATAAAAAAAGCATACCTATCTTTTGGGAATATTCAACCATAGATAGAGACCCACCATAGCTCTGCATCTAAGAAAGAAAAGAACAAGAAGATGAAGAAAAAGAGAATAATAGCACAAATAAATATTTAAACATTAAGAAATTTGATTTATAATATTCTTTTATTGAAGAGAAAACATACATTGTGCATGAATACAAGCAAAAAAAAGATTGCCAAGAATTTTGTTGCATTGAGAGCACCCATTAGAGAGAGAGAGAGAGAGAGAGAGAGAGAATATGTGCTAAATAAAATGGGGTTGAAGGGCAGTGGGTGTGGTTTTATATAGCAGAGAGAAGGGGGAGGAAAAGAGAGGTTACTTTCTCAAGTCATGAAGATGTTGCTTTTGCACAAAACTTGGATGGAATGATAGCATTTCTTTAATGTATCCAAGTATAAATGTTATATATGCATAAGAATACTATTACTCTAATAATACTTTTCCATTAAAAAAAAGCGCAAAAGGGTATACGAAGAATATTACATCTATTTTGCCAATCTGAGTAGAGCTCAACTGGTTAAGGCACTTATCTCAAACAAAAATGTCGTAAATTTGAACGTATTCAAAGAAGAAAAAGGGGAAAATATTACATCTATTTTAGTTCCGAATAAACTTGTAGTCATGCAAACTTTATGCAACAAGCCATTACCTATCAAACTTAATTAGAAGTTGCGTAGTTGTTTTGAGAAACAACTTGTTGTGGGTTGTTTTGGAGGGCAAACTTCATATACTTCAGAACAAAAAGTCAGTACAGATATGTTACAAATACATATTTTTTTACAAAGTTATCTGTTCTTTTATGATTTTTTAGTTTAATTTCATGGATGATGGTTTATACAACATTTTTCCAAAATCTTTGACTCTTGGATTTTTATTTCAAATGGAGAATAACCTTAACGTTTACAAGTTACACAAAGAAACTCGTCAGTAATGTTTAACATTTTCTTTCTAGAAGTTCGGGAAACTTTTTCTTCAAAAAACTAATGAAGGAAAAAATAATAAAGAAAAGGTAGCTTCAATTTCCATAAAATATTCTTAACAGTTTAAGGCACCAGATAAAACTTTGGCAATTTTATGTTAAAAGAATATACAAATGAGAGAGGGAGAAAACAAGGTATGCATGCATCTATGAACATTAAAACATTGATCCAAGTAACTGACAAATGATAATTCAGACATGATTTTCTAAGATATTCAATAGGTAGCTTCATATGTACAAATTAAGATTTTTAGAAAAAATTCTGGAAAAGAAAATGTACCTAGAATCGAACCCAGCATCTGGTGCATTTCGCCATGCAGTCTCCTTTACAATCAACATTGTAGCCCAATACCTTGGGATTACGCAGAAGAAGGTTCCTGAGTGATTTGCCTTGAATTCCCCACTCCTTGTCCAACAATTGTATATTGGTTTTCAGCTCCTGCTCAAGATTGCATCCAAGAACTTCTGGGAATTTTTTTAGAAGCTTACAGAGATCATCATCAGAAAGGCCGAGTGTCCTCAGATATTCCAGTATGTCATTTACAATTTCAATCTTTGGGACTTCCTTCTTTCTGTCTTCGCCCCAGTAGGGCGAATGAATGTGGCCGAACGCCTTTCCGAGCATCTTATCCTGCTCCTCAGCACTGAAGCTGAACATGGACAGAGCTTGTCGGCAAGCTTCCCATGTCTTCTTATCCTCATCACTTAATATCAAGCTTTCAACTTGAGCAGTTGAATGGATTTCCCACTTCCTGGGACAGGGACTATGTCTCCTCGCATCCTTTGTCACGTTCTTCCAAGGACGATTGGAGAAGCTCACGTTTGAACATGCACCATCTGGTTTGGCTGTCACAAAGCCAGGCTGCAACGAGAATTTGGAATAAAGTATAAAATCCTAAAAAAAGAATTTGTGAAATTAGTGCTTGAGCAATGCATAACAATAAGCTCCTGCAGTTCTCTCTGATGGGTCCATATTAATCCATGATATAAGGCAAAAAATTGCTTACTCACAGTAGAAAAGCAGAAGCGAGTTGCAGAATCAACTGTTGATATGGGAGACACCAATGCTTTTCCTAGCATCCCTGTACATTACTAAGAAACTGTCTAGTAAGAATGTGATTATCATATAAAACACAACTCATCTCACACAGCTCCTATTTATAATAAAATATTTCAATTGAATCAACAATTAATCCATTCAACTACGGAGAAGATCCAAGCGAGTTAATGCAACAAAGAGAAGTTTATTCTACAAAATTCAGAGTTTTGAACTTATGATTACCTCCCGAAATTAGAATTTCCAAAGCAGCCGTACTACCAGTAAAAGTTTATCGAAGAGCTGGTCAGATGAATTTTCATGCAAAATCGTGTTTCAGCCTAGTAAGATCGTCAACTTTGATCCAAGCTCTGTGTTCAAGAGGACAAAAATACTTTGATCAAGAAAGTCACATAAGAAATTGGAATAAAATACAATTCAACAAGTACCGCATGCATAAAAAGGACCCACCAAAAACTTAAAGACTTACAAGTGTGCCCCCAGATAGAAATAGCAAAAGGAGTTCCCATAAAAATATGTTAACTGATAGTGAAAGCATTCAAGTGCACGGAATTCTGAATTCCAAAATAAGAATGCTATCATAAAACTTAATAGATGTGCGGTGTGCCTATTTAGACAGATGGCTAACTAGGATCCCTTTCAAAGTCGGTTCCACAGGTAAGATCAGCGGCCATGCTCACAATAGAGCTTTCAAAAGAATTCGTTGTATGAAACATTTACTAAATGGAAGAATGAAGATGAAGCAAAAGATGGTTGAGATCCTCAGAAGCCTCTTAGAGGGCATTGATATGCAGTCATTGATTTATGGGACAGAGTTCAATCCCATTCATGTGCCATTCAAAACATAGACATCTCATTTCTACCAATCTTATTCATAAACTATGCTTCTTCTTTTTTTTTATATCCGTGAGTGTCGGGGTTAGCTGAATCAATCATCGATGTTTTCCACCAGCAATGAAGAAGTGGTTAGTCGTTCGGCTTATTTGGATGGCACCTACAATAACAGAAATCCCGAAAGCAAACAACCACTCAAGCTAGTGCTTAGGTAAAATGCTCCACAGCCAATTTCCGTCGATTTTGGAGTTTCATCAACACGTACACGCTTAGCAATTTCAAACAAACAAATATTTCTTCCTTCAGACTGCCAGTTGCTAAAACGTGGTCGATATAAAGATTTAGTTTATGGAGCTGCCAAACTAAAGGTAAGCAAAAGTCTCCCAAACAATGCACTAGAATCATGCAAAGATGCAATATGCACACTACGTTTTACGACAACATCTTGCAGCAAATTTTGCATCTAACATCCTCCTCCTCCAATAGAAAACGCCAATAAGGCAGTATCGCAATTCTATACAAAGTTGAACTTGATCATTATAAGAGGAACTCAGAACTAATATCTGGATATTGTAGTTAGTTGAATTGAATTGAGAACTTACAAGAAGCAGAAGCCATGAGGAGCTTAGTGAACGCGGAAAAGAAACAGTAAACTGCTTGAATCCAATCAAAAGTAGCTGAAATTTGAAGACTAATTGCTGGCACAGAGATTAAAGTCAGAAGTAGAGTTGAGATTGTGCAGGGGAACGGGAAATTGAAGAAGAAGGGTGAGCCCGCGGGAGTTGGGCGGATGCGGACCACGGATTCTCCTCTTGTCCTTTGCTTGCAGCCAATAGCCATGTTCGCGGTTCGCCCCCATCTCGATTATCGAACCGACCGCTCATTTCTTTTCCTTTTATTTATTTATTTCCACATTTTCTGTATTAATAATTTTTTTTTACTAAATTAGTGAAATTCTATTAAATTTTTGTTGTTCTAGTTTTCTAGAAATATAAGTAAAGATTTTCTTCATTAATTCGACTACTCCTTTTTTCTCTTTCATTGTTTGAGTTCAATAAATCTGGCTGATAGATATTTTGAGGTAGGGATGACAAAAATACCCGCATGTTTAATCTCCGTGGGTACTCCACCCGATCAGGTCGGGGATTCCCATCGAGACGGGGTCAAATCGGAGATTCCAATCGGGTGCCCTGATGGGGACAGGGAGGTCCTCGCCCCGTCCTCGACCCAACATGTTTAATATTTTATTAGTATGTATATTTTTATATATGATAAATTAATAATAATAATAATAATAATAATAATATTAATTTTTATAATATTTTATAATTGGTTTAAAAGGAAATTCAATACCTCCAATCCCGTAAAATATTAATAAATGGATACCCGCCCATTGGCATCTCTACTTTAAGGTTACTAATTAACTAAATTATATTTTAATTAACTAATAAACTCTAATCTTAACATAAATGTTTGTGGTTAATTTAAGTTAGTGATAATTATTATTACTATCATTCAAGAAAATGTTAAATGTGCATATATTTTTCAAATATCTTAGAATAAAGTTCAGAAAATTTTATATTTTTTTTTGGCAAAAGTTAATCATAAACTAATTTTAACACTGACGAAAATTATATTTTAACTAAATAAGAAACCGTTTTTTATATAGATAGCATATATATGGATGGTCAAAGCGGTTGTCATATCTACAAATTTATCACAAAAAGGAAAAAAAGAAGGAAAAAAGTATGAAGTAAATGAATTACATGTAGCAAAAATAATGTAACAATAACTAAAACAATATTTTGAAAGTTCAACTACCAAGTTTGGAATATATATGACAATTCAAAATCTAAATAGATATTTAAAAATTCAATAGGATATTTAAAACTAGTTGGATTAAAACTAGCAAATACAAAATCCCAATGATCTTTTTTTTTTAGTACAAAATCCCACTGATCTTTTTCTTTACTCATGTAATATTTTTATGTCAAATGTTTTTTTTTCGAGACAATGTAAAATGTTATAATCTCCTATTTAAAAGTTTAGTTATTTATTTTAATTAGTTATTGTTTGTCAATACTATTTTTTTAGGATGTCTGTTTATTAATATTAAGTAACTTGTTAAAATATATATTTTTTCAGTTAATGCAATTTTATTAATATAAATTAATTAATTTTCTTTAATTATTTTATTAATATAAACTAAGAATTTAAAATTAATTCATTATTATTAAATAACGGAACAATAAAATTGATTAATATTTTATATCTATAATCGGCTGTTCTATTAAAAAGCTATAACTGTCAAATAAAATAAATTTTATTTAGCAATTATTGGTCTTTCAATTAAAAATTCGATTAGAATATTATTCAACCAATACATTTTTAATAAATTAAAAATATGAATGATGTCCCTCAATAATTTAAACAGGTAAGATTTATATTCTTAATCAAGCAAACCATAACTTTTTTTTTTTTGAAGATAATCAGTGATCTTTATTCTAATTATTTATCATTCTTATTTTTAATAGGTATATTGTTCGTATCCATAGTTGTTGTAAACATTGATTCTGAACTCCGATTTTGAGTAAAAATTAGAATCCCATTGAAATGAGATATTTTAATTACTGGTATAAATGTTAAATTTAAATTTGTAGGCAGAATCCCATTGAAAAAAGAAAATCCAGGATTTCCCTTTTCTTTCGTAAATAAATCTTATATTCAAAATTTAGGGACTAATTTTGCCATATAATTACTATTTTTTGTGTGTGATTATTTAACGTAATTAAAAAAAAAAAAGAATTGAGCAGAAGCAGAACTCCCACAAGCTACTTGTCGATGAACAATATTGGAGTTGTGTGTGAGAGCTCGAAAGCATTTCAATTCAAAACAAACGACTTCCATCATCTCCCTCCTTCCATCTCTCTCTCTCATCCGCCATGGATAAACCAAACCAGTATTTAATTGTACAATTTGAAAGTCTCACTCTCTAATCATAATCTCAAATCTCAGATCTGTCGAGTTACTCGTGACAGTTCATTTCTCCTATTTCTTGTGATTTCCTTTGTCCTACCGAATTGGGCAAAATCAAATGAGCTTCTGCTATTTGTTTCTCGAGTAAGAGGAGCGCCGGATTACTGGGATTGGATGAATGAATATGTGAATGGCTCAGCATAGGCAGTATGGGACGGATAGATATGGACCACGGGCACATGACACGCTCCATTCAACCAACAATGGCGTTGCCGATCACGTTGCGGTGGGAATTCGTGGTGCGCCGCATAAGCAGGGTAGGGCTCGTAGGTCGGCTCGCTCCGATAAGGGCATAGGGATCTCCGTTGGGGCGATTATATTTGTTCTCTCGCTTGTTCTTGGCGTCACCGTCTTAGCTTATTACTATTTATCGAGAGACACCAAAGGTCAGTTTTACTTTCACCTCTTTGTTCTTTGAGTTTCTGTCGGCGAGAAAACATCGTAAGAAGCTAGGAAAAGAGCATGCAACACGCAGTTTGGATTTGGATTTCTCCGTTTGGTATCTGAGAATGTTATGGATGTAGAAATTCATTGCTTTTAGTTCAATAGGGTTAGTTCAATTTTTCATTAGAATTGATATAAGTCGGTTCTAACGCACGTGGCAAGCTTTCTATTTTTCACCTGACTCGAGTACCTATTGGTCACTTGGAAAGAATTATGTTCTATCCCTCCTAATCTAGACGTGTTTGTTGCAGATAATTCCTCAGTGAAATTATGAGGAATCCCGTTGTAATTCTTTTGAATAATGGTCTGTTTGTTTATCCACGTATTTTTGCTGCTGTTTGCATGGTTGGGTTGATTTCTTTTAATTTTCTGGTCACTGAAGTCCTTATGAAATCTAGGTAGCCTTTAACTGATTGATAATGAATTGATGCAGAAATTAGTAATCACAACGTCGAAGATGATGACTTCAAGAATGATCCTGATTTCCTTTCAAATGTTACTCGAACAGAGACAACCAAAGTCAGGTTCGGTAAAGGTTTAGTTGTGCATGGGCGTGATTCGAGGTATTGGGATGGGGATGATAGGAGAAGGGACGAAGATTACAACGAGGATGCAGTGAAACACGTGGCTACTACCGATAAGGTTACTGAAAAGGGTGATGTTCCGGCAAAATTGAGTGAGGGCCATGGTGTATCATCTATTGAACATTCTCATAACAGTTTAGATAGGAAAGACATTGGACTATATAATGAAGCTGGGCGAAAGGAGTTGAGGAAGTATGAAGCTGAATATGAGGCTTCAATGAACACTTCAGGTCAATTGGGAAAAGAAGGAAATGAAGATGACCAGGTAGCTGACGAAGATGATCTGGAAAATTGGAATGACGGTATTGATACAGATGATGAATATGGAAATGGAAGTGATAGTCAACATCCTATTATGGAAGAAGACAATGATACAGAACGTGAGAAAGGGGACCATTCTGATGCAACAAGTTTGACACAGGAAGATTCTGAGAAATCATTTAATGTTGTTGAGACAGGAAAATCCCACAATGATGACCATGGTCAATTCCTTAATGTACTTGATGGAGAAACCAATTATCAGCATGATGATGAGAATGTTGGGGCTTCCAACCATTCATTTGACGAGGATTATACGTCAAGTTCCCAAAATTCTGATAAGGTTAATAAAACTTCCAATCATGTTAGTGTCACTATTGGTCACGGCCACCATTCAAAGAGGTCAAAAGTGGATCCGAGAAAGAAGCCAAAGCATCGAAAATTTTCAGGTACTGACATACTTCTATCTGATAAATGAGACGGTTCAATGGATCATATGTAAAACAGCTTCTTTCTAGATTTGGAGTTCATTACTACGGCATCATGGTGCCTTACTTATAGGAGATTTATTTGTAATTACAGTCTAGCTTCTCTTTCCCGGGATTGGCAAGCTATAATGTGGTAGTTTTTTTTGGGAGGGTGGGGGCGCCTCGCCTGTAGGTTGTTCTCTCTTTTTTGTGGTTCTTATATATTCTCTTCTATTTCTTATAAAAAAAATTAAAAATAAAAATAAGATTTGGAGTTCATTTAACTCTGTCTATGAATCTTGGAACTTGGAAGGTTTCTGGACTAGTAATCTTGATTTATATTAAGCTTAATTTTAGTATTATGTATTGATGACTGGAATACGTCATTTTCCATTTTTAATTGTTTGATAGGATTCCAATAAAATGTTATGTAAAATGATATTCTTAAATCCTAATTGGCAGGTGCATCATGTGAGATGAAGTTCTTGAACTCTACCGCACAAATTATTGAACCTTTAGTAAGTAAAAAATTTGTTAGATTCACTTTGCAATACACCGAGACAGAGGAAGAGCCAAGCAATCAAGAAAAATGGGTGCCTAGATTTTCAGGGCATCAGACTTTGCAAGAACGAGAGACATCATTTTATGCGCAGGATCAAAAGATAAATTGTGGCTTTGTTAGAGGTCCTAAAAGTTTTTCAAGTACAGGTTTTGATCTGACAGAAGATGATTCCAGCTATATCAGTAGATGCCACATTGCTGTGGTCTCCTGTATATTTGGGAATTCAGATCACCTGAGATCACCTACTGGGAAAGCGGTATATTATTTCTTTAATTTGTAGTTAGGAACTTCAAGTAGCACTTTGCATTTAATTTTTAATTATACATCCAACCTACAGAGGTGTTAAAATGTAAAGTGACAGATCATAGGTTCTGATTTTACAATGTACTTTTCCTCCTGTCTTCAGAAGTAGAATTTCTGCTTATTCATGATCAAACTGTTGTCCTTTGTATGATGGTCTCATGTTATATTTGTCATTGGTCACACATCATAGAACTGGAAAGTCATGACATTTAACCGATTTTAAGGAAACTTGGTGATTATTTTTTTAGATAGAATTTGAGATGAGTATTCACTCTTTCTGAGATTTCAGCTTGATCAAGGTTTACTCGATAATCTCTTTATTTACATCTCCCATGTTCTGCTTCTTCTGTGCACGTGAACTTCTTTCCCTTGTCTTTCTCGTGTATGTGTGTAAGTCAAAGATGTATGAGCATGGACTCCTAATAATCTCATATTATTTATGAACACATCATACTTTTCTATTAAATGGTAGACGTTAGTTCAGAGTTTGCCTTTGTTTCAGGTTACTCGTTTTTCAAGGAAAAATGTCTGCTTTGTTATGTTTATGGATGAAGTTACCTTGGAGACTCTTTCATCAGAAGGTCAAACAGTTGATAGAATGGGTTTTATTGGCCTATGGAAGATTGTTGTGGTAAAAAATTTACCATACACTGATATGAGAAGAGTTGGGAAAATACCAAAATTATTGCCACATCGAATTTTTCCTTCTGCAAGGTGAGAATGCAACAATGTTTGAACTTGGTACCCTTCTTTTTTTCCCCTCTTTTTGTTTGTTTTTTGGTGGTAAGAAACAATTTCCTTGATAAATGAAATTTACACCCCTGGAACTTTCCAGCGTAGTACTCTTATCTTTCCATTCTCTCTTAGAGATTAATCATCTTATCTTTCCATTTCAGATTCCCTGTAGGTTGTTGGTCCGAATGTGCTTCAAATTTGTGATTTTATTTTTAGTATCGAATATTCTTGTGTAATCATGAACTCCGAGAAATATATTATCCTATTGCTTATTAAATGGTTATTTTGTGCGAACAAGTTTCAACACTTGTATCTAATCTTTTGCAAACTTTTCTTAGGTATTCAATCTGGTTGGATAGCAAGCTACGACTTCAATATGACCCTGTGCTCATTTTGGAATACTTCTTGTGGCGAAGAGGTTATGAATTTGCAATTTCGAACCACTACGACAGACATTGTGTATGGGAAGAGGTGGCTCAGAATAAGAGATTAAACAAGTACAACCATAGTATCATAGATCAACAATTTGCATTTTACCAGGCTGATGGATTGAAGAGGTTTAATGCATCAGACACAAACAAGCTTCTTCCCAGCAGTATGTTGTCTAAACTTTTCTTTTTTGGGGTAATTTGCACGTTATTGTTGATCCCTGTTGCTCCATACTCATTTCATTGACTTTGAACTTTCTTTTCTGCTGACAAATGCAGATGTGCCTGAAGGATCTTTCATCATTAGGGCCCACACTCCAATGTCTAATCTGTTCTCTTGTCTTTGGTTCAATGAGGTCGACAGATTTACTCCCCGAGACCAACTTAGTTTTGCATATACATACCAAAAATTAAGAAGGATGAATCCTGGAAAACCTTTTTATCTTAATATGTTTAAGGTGAGCAATCTGCAGAATATCACCTCAAAATATTTCAGTTCAAATTTACTCTGAAATATTCAGAAGTGTCTTTTCCAAAAACTACTCAAGTGGAACATAAGAAATTGAAAGGGAAAAGGGAAAAGGAATCTGGAACCCAGATTTAACAATTTTTTCAACATGTTGCAGGACTGTGAGAGAAGAAAAATAGCCAAGTTGTTTCGTCACAGGTCAGATGAGAAGCGAACTATTCAGAGAAATGCAATGCAGTAACGTGTTCTATATTTTTATGTTTGCTGGTTTTGACATATTACACTTGGCCATACACCTCTTGAGTGCTTAGTGAATATATACATATATCCGTGGTCCAACAGTGATGGACTCACTGCCAGTCAATATGCTCCCTACATTAAATTTTGTTATTCAGATTTATGGATTTTTTAGCATCTTATATCGGCAAACACAGAGTCGACGATACAGTTGCTACTTAACATCTCCTTGGAGGAGGGCAGGGAGCTGCACTAGTGTTTTAGTAATGCCAATTTTACCTCCTATTCATTTGGAGGTAAGAGAAAGTTCTAAATTCATTTGTACCATTTCTATGACTATATAAATTCTGTAATTCTATGTACTCTCAAACCGATTGATATGGGGTTCATTTGAAGATAATTTGACGTTTCATTCAAAACTTTTTGCTGCTTTTGCAAGTTTGAGTTGCGCTAATGGTATCGAATGGTGTAGCTTTTTGAATACAAATTCCATTTGATTCGTTTATGATGTAAGTTTTCAAGTGTACGTATTTTGAATTACTGATGTGAAGCACCTCTTATGTTTGTCTTTTATAAGAATATTATATCACATGTGGATGTGAGGATTGGGACCTACAATCTCTTAGAGCAAGTAGAAATGCTTTAACCGTTGAGCATTACTCAACTTGACACGTCTCTGTATACTTGAATCTGTATATTGGCCATAAGTCCCAATTTGCTGTGTTACTAAGAGTTATATCGACAGCAATTTTTGCTAATAGTTTATCTCTTCCTTTTATAATGTACATTACCTGCAGAGTTCAAACATCTCCGACCCTCCTTCAGGGCCATAGAGTTCTTCAGCAAATCAACACTGTTTTCAATCTTCTCGTCTGCAGCCGAGAAGCTGAGCTCTAAGATCCATTGCAGATTCCTTTCCTTATCGACCAGAACGGATGTCATACTCAATGTCTTCAATCCCCTTGTTGAAGCTAGAATTCAGCTAATATAACCTCAAGGTCAGTTTCATACAAAAGTTTATCTCCTCCACTTGAATTAAGACTGGACAGACTTGTGAGTACAGAAAGAATAAACCTATGAATAAATTTGTAATGTGGATTTTCCCTTGCTTTTGGTCTTTGAAATGTTATCCGTGAACAAGCTCATCTCTTTCCATTTCTCATCAGCATTTCGTCCCCCAAAATCTCAGTTTCAGCCTTGCTTGATTCCTAAATACAGTCCACCATTAGACAAGAGGACTACGTGTGATCGTGTTCTGTACCAAAATACATATTTGTACTACGATCATCAGTGTAGAGAAAAGAATACGTAGTCTTTAAGGAGAGTTTAGTATAAAAAAATTGTGGGGTTCAGAAGTCACTAATATCCATTGCTGCATATTGAGCTTCCCTGTTGTGCTAGGAAAGGAATAACCGATGCCATTTCGATTGATGAAGCCATAAGAAAACAAAGCTCTGTTTTTCTGAATCATAAAATTCTTGGAAGAGGTTGAATTTTGAATCCAACAATTATTTGTGGCAGTACAAGAGGAAAAAAAATAGAAGGTGATGTCTGGTTTCCGATGAAGAATCACAATGACTTGGAAAGGGAAATGGTTGAGTTTGAAGCAACCATTATTTTTCTTGTATTTATTATTATTGTTTTATCGTGTTAAAAATAATATCCGGATATCTTTTAGAAGTTCGAAACATTTTTCAATTTTACAAATATTATATTCAGTTTTTCTTTTTAAATTTTCTTTTCACGTTTTCCCCCTCTCAAGATGAATTTTCCATCCATTTTGTAGCAAGAATTGTCATCTCTACCTTAAATTTTCATGAGATGTGTTGAAGTGCAATTTTCAAATATATTTAATTGACTAAAAATATTTTTTCTAGTTTCCCCTTGTATTTCACCATACATCAATTTACCAAGAAAGAATTTAACAAGTTCCAAAATATGGGAAATATATAGTTTTCTTAAATATATTTTTAAGAGACGCCTATATAGTAGCATCAATAAATTATTAAAGAATGAAATTTATGATTTGAATGGAAGAAGTAGGTATTATTCAAATACTTGAATTTATTTTTGAAATACAAAAGGTAGGAAACCTAAATTATGAGAACATTACATTATAGGAGCTCTCCCTTTTTAACTTGACAGCTAAATTACATTGACGTAATCTCCAAGCCTTTGAGGGAAAATTAAAAAAAAGATTCATATGATAAAACCATACCTTTAGCTTAGAGCTTATTCACAATGGATATGGAAAAGCCACTCCTCTATTCCAATGCTTAACCAACAAATTTATTTGTACTAAGAAAAAAAAAAGGAGCAAACAAATTTATTTTTATTTTTATTCCATCCAAAAATCTGAATCCCAATCCCCAATCAATCACCATGTCCGAGCTTTGGGCTTCCTCCGAAAGCTATGCAGAAACAGAAGCTTCTTCAGCACCTTCATTATCACTACCACGCTCGCCATTCTCGCCGATAGCAGTGCCTTTGGTTCCTCCGACTTCAAGTATTCAAGTTCCGGCACCCTCCCAGACCCGAATCTTGAACTCAAATTGTTCAGCAGTTCTTCGTTGAAATCCTCCCACAGCACATCCATCTTCTCATCTTCTTCCTCATCGCTATCAATTACTCTCTCACGAGCCCTTCTGACATCCAAATTGCAAGAATTTACCTTCCTATGACCTCCGTAACTTCTTTTCTCTGCTTCAGAACAATCAATATTCCCATAGCCATGGTGGTCAATTGATTTTGGAGAAGAAGAGAGGCACCAGAGAGGTGGCGATTCAGTGATTGGGGAGGAGCTGCCATGGAAGGACGGGAAGCTGAAGCCTTCTCGAGCTGCCATGGCGGTGAATTGGTGAGTAATTGAAGTGGGAAGTGGTTCAATCAAATGGGTAAAAATTGGGGCCTGAGATTGTTTTATAAAGCAAAAAGTTTGAGGTGGGTTTTGGTTTTACTGAATTGAATCAAAAGGGGGGATTGGGAAAAGGATGGGACTGCAACTCAAAAAATGATCTTGAGTTTGGAAGTAATTGGAGGCATATGAAGCAAGCTAGTTTGTCATTGTCACTCCTACAGTTTAAGGAAATGCATTGAAGGGCCGGTGGGCATCACTTTTGCATTCAAACTACTATATGGTATAACCTCCAATCTCATTTTTATTAAATCATGTTATTAGCAACTCAAATTTGATGATAAATGAATTTGATAGATAAACTCTGATAGTATATTTTATATTAATAATGTGGTGACCCCACAAGTCATGTGGGTCGAAAATGTATGTTTATGTTTGATCTTAGACAGTATTTTGACTGAAAAGTAGAGAAAATTATGGAGTTTGAGAGTATAGGAAGTAAATCACTGAACATATCATTTAACTTTTAAAAATTTTCTCCCACTTGATTTGGTTGTCCGAGTTTGCAGTTTAAAGACGTGGTGGATTGAATCCATATATGTGGTGCCATTTGGATGTATTTTGTGAAATTGGGAAACAAACTTTGAGAAGATTGGACACTTTTCAAGTTTCATGTGAGTTGTACAGAAATTTTACCATGGGGAGTTGATGCCATGCCACTTCATTTGTGTCTTGCTTGTGTTTGTTCTTGTTGCCAACTTTCCACCCACTAATATCTCTTTTTGCTGTTTCTTTACTTCTGTTTTAACTGCAGAAAATGGGAAAAGAAATTTACCTAATGCGTTAATTTTGAACTCATCATCTTCTCGTTGTGTTGTCACTGTCACTGCCCACACGCTTTTAGATGGTAACATTCCAAGAAACTGGCCATGATTCCATTATATTTTCAGCATCTTTTGAACTTCAGTCCAATTTCTAAGAAAATCATTGATAAACAAGCTCAACTTTTATAAACAAAACGATCATGGATGCAACCTCGAGATCGTAATTTTGTGGGGTCATTCCCCTATAACTGAAATGCGAGGATATTTATGGACTCAAATGGTAACAAAGTAAATTTACTATGGGCAATGATGCTAGAAAGAATTTCTATTGGATCAAGAAAGAAGTAAAAAGAAAGGGAATACATGAGTGAAGTATAATCATGCATGTAAATGATCCTTCCAACTTGCTCTACCAAGCCATTCTATGAGCCAGACATCTCTCCGAAAAGTCTATATTTCTTTGTGAATATGAATGAATGATATAATATAGTATAGAGAACAATGGGCTAAAAGTTGCAACTCACAAAGAGGTTCCTAACAGAAAAAGGGGAGTTTGAAATGAATTTCTCCAATGGAAGAAATGAGATTACCGCTGTCAGTCAGACTTGTATCCTCTTCGAATTTATCGACAATGTTCACAATCACAAAGCCAGTCGCTGCCGTACCTTCCCCCACGACTTGTGCAGGAAATGTGATAAGAGGATAAGAGTGAACTCGTAAATCGCGGCAAATCTAAGATTAATGGCTAATCTTATCACAATGGTTCTTGATGCTGAAGTGGGATAGCTTCAAGTTCAGAACCCTCTTCTATGTGTTTAGAATGTCGCGAAGAAAAAGATGGTGTCGTAGAAGCTATAATGAAACAAAACTTCGATTATGAGATATTTTGAAACTGATATGGATTAAAACAATGGAAGGAGGAACTGAGGACCCACCCTCAACCATATCCTTTGTTTTGTGAAGAAGAAAAGTACCAGCGAGAATTGTCACAAAACCACACATCTCTGTGAAAATTTGGATTGCACTCTGTCGATCCCAATCCTGCAACATCAATAATGTAAATGCATTCCGATGAGTCAGAAAAGTTAATAATAAACATAAAATGTAAATAAAAGGGAGAGAAATATAGTTATTTTCGTGCATTAAGAATTATAATGACGACTAACTGATAGAACCGCAGTGCATTATGCCTATATTAGAAAAGGAAGAGGCGACAAGGATAGGGGAATGAAGTATTGAGAAGGGAGGTCGAGTCAGTGAAAGAGAAAGGACAGTTGGTACTTCTTTGCATGAATAAGAGCACGAAAGGATCAGAAATTCAAGAACATTAGTAGTGAATTTGACCAATAAATTGGTATCGGAGGAAATTGGAAGTGCCCCACTTCATGTTGAAACTTTGGAAGGGGAATGATGATTGATGATAGACCCCCGGTGCATTATAATACCTATGTTAGAAGAGTAAAAAGACAGTAAGGAGAGGGAAATTAAAGTACCAAGAACGAAACTGGCTGCCTTAATGGAAGAGG